>PVJA010025749.1:0-30404 GCA_004027025.1 Myocastor coypus
ACCAGGGTTTATTCCCCAACACTACATGCTGTGCCTGTCTTGGGCCAAGAGCTGTCCACTGAAACCAGATATAGTTGTACACACCTGCAATCTCAGCTCTGGGGAGACTGAGACAAGAGGATCACTATGAGTCACAGCTGCATAGAGAGAAATTAAAGAAGGAAAGAAAGAAAGAAAGAAAGAAAGAAAGAAAGAAAGAAAGAAAGAATTTAAAAAATCAAAACACACAAATTGCATCTCTATTTTTAAATGTAATTTCAGGAGATTCAAAATTCTATGAAAAGTATGGGCAGCAGAACAGCAGAAGGGAACAATATGAGCTGGGCATGATAACACACACCTATAATCCTAGCGCTCAGGAGGCTGACACTGTAGGATTGGTGTGAGTTTGAGACCAGCCTGGGCTATAAAAGTGAACTCAAGGCCAGCCTGAACTGTATAAGGAGACCCTGTTTCAAAAAGATAAACAAAAAAAGGGAAAAGAAGGGACCATTGTGAGGACAGATTGTCAGGACTAGAAGACAAAGCTGTTTTCAGTGGCCAACTAATGAAAGACACTTTTCAAAAGAAGAAAAACAAGGATGGGTGAGATAGCTCAGCAGACCAAGTGCCGGACTAGGCAAACTCAGGGACCACGGTTTTATCCCTGACACCACATGTATGCTGGCCCTGCCCTCAGACACCCTGAACCTGTGACGCAGTTGCTGGGGAGGCTGAAAACAGGAGGATTGACTTGAGTTCAAGGTGCGGTGTGAGTCCCTGCACAAAATGTAAAAATAAAAAGGAAAACGTGAAAGTGTATCTAGTGTTTCCCAGATGACACAAAGAACACTAAACAAAGACTGATTGGAATTAGTGAAAAACAAAAACATGGTACAAAGACACAAAATTCAGGCTGGGAAGACAGCTTTGTGACACAAGTGCCTGCCTGGCAAGTGCAAGGGTGTGAGTTCAAACCCTGGTCCCCCCCCCCAAAAAAAAAAGACACAAAATTCTGTTTACTGAAGTAGTATCATGAAACTACAAATAAGGGAAAAGTTTTAATGTACAAATGGGTGAGACATATAGCACAGTAGCGCCAGTTACATAGAAACACTCCACAACATATACATAGTCAAAATCCTGGAAATCTAACACAAGAAAAAAGTTGTGAAAGCAGTTAAGAGTCAGTGAGATAGCTCAGCAGGCTAAGCACCTACTTAGGCAAGTGCAGGGACCAGCATTTGCACCACATACCGCACCAGCCCTGCTTCTGGTGTATTGAGCCAGCAACTGAGTCCAGGTATGGTGGTGCATGCCTATAATCTCAGCACAGGAGAAGCTGAAAATAGGAGGATCACTGTGACTCTGAGCTGCAGGTCCTGCACAAATACATAATTTCAAAAAAGCATTTAGACAAAAGCAATAAATGGTGAATGCTCAGATCAGAAAAAAATAATAGACTGAGCCCAAATAAATAACATAAAAATACACTTCTAGTCTCTAGAAAAGCAACAATAACCCAAATCCCAGGCTAGTACCAGAAAAAAAAATTATAAGGATAAAATGAGAAATAAATGAAGTTGAGACAAAAAAAATCAACAGAAGAGTCATTACATAGAAAACTTGATTTTTTGAAAGAATAAAAAATACAGGGCTAGCAAGATAGCTCAGTGGACTAAGCACCTGCTTAGGCAAGTGCAGGGGCTGATGTTTGATTGCTGGCACCACATGCCATGCTGCTGCCCACCCCACCCCACCCCCGCCACACCAGGTGCACTGAGGTGGTGACTATGTCTGGCCATAGTGGTTCATACCTGTAATCCCAGCACTGGGGAGGCTGAAAACAGCAGGATCACTAAGAGTCTGAGCTGTGTAGTGAGACCTTTACCAAATACACAAAAAGAAAGAAAAATAGACAAACCTTTAGACTATATAACCAAAAATAGGAGATAAAAGTTCCAACTCAATGCAATTAGAAATTACAAGGGTGAACCGGGCGTGGTAGCTCATGCCTGTAATCCCAGCACTCGGGGGGCTGAGCCAGGAAGATCGGTGCAAGTTCGAGACCAGCTTGGGCTACAATAATGAGCTCAAGGCCAGCCTGAACTGCATAGCGAGACCCTGTCTCAAAAAAAGACAAAAAAAATTTACAAGGGTGATATCACATTGGACACTGCTGAAATTTAAAAAAAAAGTGATTAATTGCTTCATGAACTTGTAAGCCAATGAATTGGAGAATTGAGAAGAAAGAGATATGTTCCTAGATATATATGAATTGCTAAAATAAACCAGGAAGATTCTGCACCTTGAATAATCCAATAGCAGGCAAGGAAATTGAAGTGGCAATGAAAAGCTATCAATTAAGAGAAGTTTACTTCCAGGGCTGGCCAGATATCTCAGTGGACTAAAGCACCTGCTTAGGCAGAGCACAGCACCCAGGGTCATATCACTAGCATACTGTGCCAACCTGCCCCCAGGGCATACTGGGGCAGCTATTTAGACTGGGCATAATAGTGAGTTTGGAAGACTGAAAATAGGAGCATCACTGTAAGTATGATCTATGTGGTGAGACCCTATAGACCCTGTGCTAAATACAAAAAATGAAAAGAAAAGCTTAGTTATGGATAGATTCAATAGATTCAATTCTACAGAAACTTAAAGGATGATCTACCCTAAATATGTTGCTAGCTATTTAATGAAATCCAAAGAGGGAAAAAGTCTTCCCAAAGTCATCCTTGGAAACTAGCATTAACCTGATTCCAAAACCAGACAAGGACCCAGCCAAAAAGAGAACATGAGATAAATAACTTTAGAGAATACCAGTGCACAATTCTCAACAAGATTCTGTCAAACAGAAACTACGGAATCATCCAAGAGATGACACATCACGTAAATGCAAGGATAGCTCAACATATACAAATAAATAAATGGAATGTATTATCAGCAGAAACAAGGCCAAATATCGCATGATCATCTCAATTAGTTGAGAAATATCCTTTGACAAAATTCGACATCCTTTTATGATAAAATCACTGAAGAAAACAGCTATTATGATAAACTTACTGATACTATCATATTAAGTGAGGAACATGTTTCCTCTGGTTATGAACAAGAAAAGGTTGCCCACTACACCACATAATATTAATTTCAATAGTCAATGTTGGTTGGAATATAATCTGGTACGCTGAATTTGATAGATATCTAAGGGCTCAGCAGGATGGCTCAGTGCTCTAAAGCGCCTGCTTAGGAAAGCTTAGGCAGCTTCAGTGACCGCTGTTCAATCCCCAGCACCACATGCTGTGCCAGCCCTGCCCTCAGGGCAGGCTGAGCCAGCCATAAAAATAAATAAATAAATAAATAAATAAACAAACAAACAAATAAATAAATAAATGTTCAGAAACAAGAAAAAAAGATAGATAACTAAATATTTATTAAGAAGTTGTCTACATCACTGGCTGCTAGAGAAATGAATATTTTAGAAAGCTGAGATTCTATGTTACTACAGACAGAATGGTGATCATTATGGAATAAAATAATAAATGATGACAAGACTCCAATGCAATAGAAATACTTCTATATTGCTTTCGGAAATGTAGACCAGTCAATCACTATAGAAATCTGTATTGAGATTCCTCAAAAATTTAAAATTAGAAATTGCATTTCACTTGCTTATGGAAGCTCAGGGGCCAGGGTTTAATTCCTGGCACCGCCTGCCACGCTAACCCCACTCTCAGGCGTGCTGAGCCTGAGCTGATGATCGAGTCTGGGAGTGGTGGTGCATGCCTGTAATCCCAGCACTAGGGAGGCAGGAAACAGGAGGATCACTATTAGTCAGAGCTCCATAGTGAGACTCTGCACACACACACACACACACACACACACACACACACACACACACACACACACACTGCATTTGTCCCAGATATATCCCTTCCATATATCTTCCTGAAAGAGTTTTGTGAATTTAAAATATTCTCTAAAATTTAACCTGCCTTTATGTAGATCACCAAACCACCTTAAGATATTTATATGTAGATTATGAACATATTTTGTTTCCAATGTCTTTGAAAGTAGAAGTATCCCACCTATAACTAGAGAAAGAAGGAACTGGGAATAAACAGATAGGTGAAATGATAATTTGGAAAGTATAATGGGTATTTCAATTTGTTTTTATTTCTTGAAATTTCTAAATGTGTCCTTCCATTCTGTGTTCTATAATTCAATGTCTTTATGTTTATTGATGTTGTTTTGCTTAAATCACAACCAACATGGCACTGTCGTTAACAAATAAATTAACATGAGATAGTGTGTCTTTATTTGTTATCATGAAATCAAACTAAGTTGCTTTCTAAAAAATTATTTTTACTGATACACAGACACATAAAAATTTACATAGTGATAGATATTTTAATGTGATATTAATGTGATATTTTAATACATGTATAGACTATATACAGTTTAAGTCATATTAACCATATCTCCTCAGATATTTATCATTTCTTTATTTAGAAAAATGTCAAAATTAAACTTTAACTCTTTGAAATATTCAGTACATAAGTGTTATATATTCTTACTCTACTATGTAACAACACACTGGAACTACCTGTACCAACATAGCAGGATGTTATACCATTGTAAATTTATATGTTTTTATATAATCTTGTACCTTAGACAAAGGTTATCAGTTTAATTAATACTAATAAACACTTACAGAAGTAATACTTTTAGTGTAACTGCTCAGTGTTGCCTTGAAGTATAAATGTTATATGTTTAATATATAGGATATTCAAATGTAATCAATCATTAGACACATAGAAATTTTAAAATATATTTTTATTCAAGGGCACTTAAGATCTAATTAATCATAATTCACTTACTCAAATTGCTTTTTTTGACCAAGATAATATTGATTCCTTAAGGTGGAAATTCTGAGACACACTCTTTTAAAAAGCACTGATTCACCAAGGTGCTGTGTCAACCCATTCCTGGGGTGCACTGAGACAGCATTGAGACTAGGCACGGTGGCGCATGCCTGTAATCGCAGCACTTGGTAGACTGGAAACATGAGAATCACTATGAGTCTGGTCTCCATAGTGAGGCTCTGAACACCCTGTAGGCCCTGCCCTAAATACATACATACATACATGTGATATTTTAATACATGTATAGATTATATACAGTTGATCCCTGATTACAGCTGGGTGTAATCATTGATTACAGCTGGGTGTAGTAACTGATTACAGCTGGGTGTAGTAACTCACTTGTATAATCACTACATTTGAGAGGCTGAGGAGGCAGGAGTATTGTCAAGAGTTGAAGGACAACATCCACTACATAGTGAGTTCAAGTCTAGCTCGAGCTACAAGACCCTGTCTCAAAAATCTAAAATCTAATTACATACTGCCTAGGGTGGATTCTGGTTCTAATAACTATGTAGCAATGCTAAAAATAGTGAAGCCAGAAACTTCTTTATTGGGATGATCCTCTACAACTGATACAGGCAATAGAAATGCCTACCTTCATAACAGAAGTATTTGACATGAAATGTAGTACTGAGAAAGACTGTTTCTTTAACATTATCTCTCACCTTCAGACACACAGTTAACAAAAAGCAATATATAGCCGGGTGTGGTGGTGCACGCCTGTAATCCCAGCACTTGGGAGGCTGAGGCAGGAGGATCATGCGAGTTCGAGACCAGCCTGGGCTACAAAAGTGAGCTCAAGGCCAGCCTGAAATGCATAGCGAGACCGTGGCTCAAAAAGACAAAAAAAAAAAAAAAAAAAAAAAAAAAAAAAAAAAAAAAAGAAGCAATATAAAAAAACCACTAATATTTTGACACTGATAAATGTGTACTCACCATACTTTTTTGAAAATAAATAGATAATATTTTATGACTATATCATGTGAGAGCTATCAGATTGCTGTTATAAATAGCCCTTGATTTTTCTGGGTTTTGAGCTTTAACTTCTACAAGCTTGATGCTGATCATTTTGTATCCTACTGTATAGACTTTGTCAACAGATCTGTAAAATTACAGTGTCTTTAGGCTGCAGGAAAACTATTTCCTTTAGAAGGCCATCAAAAGGTTGAAAAAATGCTGAGTAATGGCCTTAGAAAGAATGGGTTTTATACTGCTGATACATAACGAATTCCTCAACCCAGCTAAATTTGGTTTGAAATACATACATATACCATTTTGTGGCATGCCCTGACACATTTCCAGTATCTGAATTGTATTTATTTCAACTTTGCACAGAAAAGCTCACTTTTAAAATATATATTATTAGCCGGGCGTGGTGGTGCACACCTGTAATCCCAGCACTCAGGAGGCTGAGGCAGGAGGATCAGTACAAGTTCGAGATCAGCCTGGGCTACAAAAGTGCGCTCAAGGCCAGTCTGAACTGCATAGTGAGACCCTGTCTCAAAAAAAAAAAAAAAAATATATATATATATATATATATATATATATATTATTGCTTTCTAATACAAATACATATTCTCAGGATTATAAAAGTTTGTTACTTCATTGGAATAACTACTTTATTAATAGAGCAATGGAGGATTAGTAGATAAGTATTTGTATTTTCTTCAAGTACTTGGCAATTATATAGAGATAAAGAGAAAGAGTAGAGGAAAATTAATCTGACAAATGTGTGAGAGTCAGAATTTTTATGTAATCGGCACATTAGGAAGTACACACGATCTGTAAAACAGCAAGTAGGCATGTCAGAAAATTTACAGAAATTGATGTGCTATAAAGTTTGTTTGAAATAGAGGAGAGCGACCGAAATTGAGGATTGTTAGTGTCAGAGAGGATATTGCACAAGAGTTTAGTATTCGTGACATAAAACAGGAATCGAGTTTAGTCTACAGGAGAAGTTACCTGAAAGCATGTGAAAATGAATTAGAGGGAACACTAATTACATATGAATGTCTACCACATTAAAAAGCAGGCACATAATCACATTCCATGCTGAGGAAATTAGTTTAGGAATGCTTCAGTTATGTCATGCTTCTGAGATGTCTTCCTTCCATTTTTCCCTGTGTAGATGTTTTGTGACTCAGCCCAGAGAGTCAGTCACCTATGTTAGTGTGTAAAACTATTGAGTCCCTATAGTGCAACAATGTTTAAAATAAGGACCTTTTAATTATGTGGAAAATGGGAGAGCTCAGCTGGATTCACGTTGTGTTTGCATTGGGATTCATGTATGCCCAGGCACATCGGGAAGACGGGTGAGACAAGCCTATGGGCCCTATTTTAAGGATAGACTGAGTCACTTGTTGGAAATTAAAATACATTTTGAGGGAACAGAATGTCAAGCCTGCAAGGTATTAATTCTTTATTCCTTTGCCATCAGAGAGAAAGATGGTTATGAGTACAATTTAGTCTTTATTTCTCATTCCTGTGATCCAGTTTAATATGTTTTTATGGCTAACTTCCTAGTGATAGAAGGGACTGCAATTAAAAGCAGAAAACCTGTTTAATTCTGATCTCTGACATGCATAAGGATGAACTGCTATGGGATATTGTGACTCAAAGTATATAAAAGTCTTATTTATGGGTGTTGCTCATGACAGTGTTATAGAACAATTACAAAACCATGAAAAGCTAGATAAAGCTCTAATATTTCTTTTTTACTTTTCTTTTTATATTTCAGTGAACGGTCTATGGGGTGTTTAGGGTGTCATCATTAGATTGGACTCATAGTGATCCACCTGTCTACAACCTCCCAAGAGCTGGGATCACAGGTGTATGCCACCATGCCGAGTCTCAGTTGCCATCTCAGCATGCTCTGGGAATGGGGCTGGCACAGCATGCCTGGGGTTGAACGTACTGCCCCTGTGCTTGCTTGTAGAGGCCTTAATTTCCTGAACAATTTGGTTGGCCTAGCTCTAATGTTTTGAAGTAGCCTTCGAAATATGTAACCTGTTTTTGTCAACGATACACAATGAAAGAAGTACAAAATATTGGACTCTATCAAACAGGAGTCTAAGGACTCCTGATCATAGAGATATATATGCCTGTAGGAGTATAAGTTTTGTATAAGAAATACTTATTTCATTTTATTAATGATCTGTAAAATAATGGCATCACGATCTAGATAATCTGGATGAAATACTCTACAACTAAGTATTGTCATGTAATGTTATTAACTGCATGACACTATTAATTGTGGGCTAATGAAAATACGTAAATTACATATTTTAAATTACATATTTTAAATAGGTAAAAGCAAAATTATTATATCACACATTCCAAATGGAAATTTCACAGTAGTTTGAATGGAAAACAGTTGTAAAACTTGGAGTCACCCTAAGACACATGGCAATATAGCTGTGTTAAATAAGAGTTTCCACAGTAGTAGTCATTTCCATGTATATTTCATGAGGAGATATTTTCAAAAACATCTTCATTACTTTTTATGGGGCCACAATACCTGACACTCACAAATTAAAGAAAGAAAACTTTATCTTAGCTCACAGATTAAGGTTTAAGTTAATAGTTGACTGGCTCTGAAGCAAGATTGTCAGAGAGCATGGCAGAATAGAAACAGTCCATGGCATGGCAGTGGGAAACCGGATAATACCAAGAAGGAGGGAAAGACAGAGATTATTTCACGCTACAGCCCCAGTGACCCACCTTCTCCCACTGTGTTCATCTCTCAACATCTTTTTTTTTTTTTGTGGTACCAGGGATTGAACTCAGGTACCAGGGATTGAACTCCCTGTGCTTGCCAGGCAAGTGCTTATTCTACTGAGCTATCTCCTTGACCCTCTCAAATTCGCATTTACTTATCAAATCATCAGTGGACTAATCTACCTGACACAGCGGCACCACTAAATACAAAATAACACTAACTAGAATTTATTTTAGCTAATTTTGATTTTACAATTAACAAAAAGAATTAAGAGAGGCATGCTGTGCTGGCCCCACCCCCAGGACACACTGAGACTGTGACTGAGACTGGGCACAATGGTGAGTGCCTGTAATCCCAGTGCTTGGGAGGCTGAAAACAGAAGGATCACTGAGTCCAATCTAGTACAGAGACCCTGTAGACCCTGTACTAAATAAATTTTAAAAATTAATTAAAAAACAGAAATAAGATAAATGAGTGAATAATAACAAATATTTTATTTTATTTTTTTAAAAGAACTTTTTATTTATTTATTTTTTCTTGCTTCAGAACTTTAGTTTGTTTATTTATTTATTTTTATGGCTGGCTCACGGCACGGCTTGCGCAGCATGTGGTGCCAGGGATCGAACCGCGGTCCCTGAAGCTGCCTAAGCTTTCCTAAGCAGGCGCTTTAGACCACTGAGCCATCCGGCAGGGCCCTAGGATTTATTTTATATTTCTATCTAGTTTTTGTTTTTCCTGTTAATTGCCAACATTGATTTTGGGAAGCAAAAAATAACTGTTTTTCCTAAAATTCCTCTTATACATTATTATTATTATTATTATTATTATTATTATTATTATTATTATTGTTGTATTTTAGGGAACACTCTTCAGGGTGTTTAGAGTCTCGCTACTAGGTCGGACTCCTAGTGATCCGCTTATTTACAGCCTTCCAAGAGCTGAGATTACAGGGAGACGCCAGCATGCACAGTCTCAATTGCATTATTGGGAACCCCGACCCCAGGAGGGGAAGCCCATATGGTAGGCCCAGGCAAGGAACCCCTGGCCTCTCCGCCTGCTTGTAGGCACTTTAATCTCCTGAAATTTTTGGGAGGACCCCTCCTACATTTTATTTTATTTTTTATCTTTTTTTCTGTAAACTGTATTTATTTATTTATTTATTTATTTATTTATTTTTATGATAGCCTGCTCATCCTGCCCTGAGGGTGGGGCTGGCACATCATGTGGTGCCTGGGATCCAACCGAGGTCCCTGCAGCCTCCTAAGCTTTCCTAAGCAGGAACTTTAGACCACTGAATCATCCAGCCAGCCCCTCCTCCTACATTTTAAGCTCAGGTTTCTGGTTTTCTGTATGTGTTTAATAATAGTTTTATTTTTTGTTTGTTTCTTTCTTTGTTCTTGTTATATGTTTTTGTTTTTCTTTTGTTCAACCTCCTTAAATTTTTTATTTCTTTTTGAGACAGGGTCTCGCTATGCAATTCAGGCTGCCCTTGAGCTCACTTTGTAGCCCAGGCTGGTCTCCAACTCACTGATCCTCCTGCCTCAGCCTCTCGAGTGCCAGGATTACAGGCTTGCACCACTATGCCCGGTTCCTCCTTAAAATTTTTTGTTTTTCTTTTTTCAGAACTTTTTTCTAATTTTTATTTTATTTTTGTTCTTGTTTCAGAACTTTTGTTTGTTTATTTATTTATTTTTATGGCTGGCTGAGCACGCCCTGAGGGCAGTGGTGGCGCAGTATGTGGTGCTGGGGATCGAACCACGGTCCCTGCAGCTGCCTAAGCTTTCCTAAGCAGGCCGCTTTAGATGACTGAGCCATCCTGCTGGGCCCAATACCAAATATTTTATTTTATTTTTTGTGTATTTATTTATTTTTATGGCCAGCTCTGCCTGACCTGAGGGCTGGGAAATACCAAATATTTTAAATTAAATTTAAACCCAGAAGAATTTCCACTGAAACAATTTTTGACAGTGTTTTAATTTCTTTTTGGATCATACTCAGGTAGAACAAACATCTACATATGAGGCCTTGTACTATATATTGCAAAACTCAGGGGATACATATCTTTGTTCTTTGTCAACAAGATGAAGCTCAAGAGAATTAAGTAATTGTATGGTTGACACTTATCTATAAGTCTTCTGATACCATGTCAACAAATCTTTACACATCCTGCCAGTTCCTTTGGATAATATATGCACTCCTTTGTGCTATCCAAAAACCCACTTAGCTTTAACAAATGAAGTCTGCTCATATTTTACCAAGGAATATAATCTCTTATTTAATTAGACACCACTGAATTACCATGTGATTTGAGTTTTGAGTCTTTCTATTTTTTTAAATAAGTTCATATTTAACTTGGCATCTTTCTTGCTTTTTTAATACATAGATTTCTATACCACAACATTTTAAAATATGTTCCTTGCTATGTAAAGTAGCATTATATGAGATAGTTTTAGTTTTCATGAAAACATTCGCAACAGAAGCTCTGAGAGATTATGAATTCATAATCCAAAAATTTATTCAAACTAATCACACTTCCTAATCTCTTTAGAGTAGGGAGTTTAGAACATATTTGGATAACAGGTACCAAAAGACTTTTAGAAAAGGGCAACAAGTTATAGTGTTCGATAGCGCAGCACAGTGAATATATGTTACAATAATTTATTACATTTTCTATAAAAATGGGGGAGAGAAAAGTTTGAAGATTTCTTTTTTTGGTGGTACTGTGATTTGAACTCAGGACCTTGTGCTTGCCAGCCAAGTACTTATTCTACTGAGACATCTTCTCAGCCCAAATTTTGAAGATTTCTAACAGAAAATAATCATAAATAGTTAAGGTGACAGGCCATTTTAATTTTATTATTACAGTGTATACATGAACTGTCACACTTTAGCCCATAAATATGTATAAAATGTTTCAATTAAAATGAACCATTTTGTTTAAAAAATTGAAGTGAGACCATATGGAAAAAACACAAACATGTCGTAGAACAAAAATGGGAGCAATATAATAAAATTGTAATAGCTTCAAAACACCAATCAAATTTCCTTTTTCAAAGATAATAGCTGGGATTTGCTCAATGCCGAGTTTGTTCAGTCATAAGATACAGATAATTTCACAAAAATAAAAGAAGTGAAGCCCGGAGGATGGCTCAGTGGTCTAGATTGCCTGCTTAGAAAAGCTTAGGCGGCTTCAGGGACCACGGTTCGATCCCCGGTACCATATGCTGCACCAGCCCTGCCATCAGGGCAGGCTAAGCCTGCCACATAAATAAATAAATAAATAAATAAATAAATAAATAAATAAATAAATAAATAAATGTTCTGAAGTAAGAAAAAAAAAGAATTGTGAAGAAATTGTCAAGCAAATGTTAAATATACCTACAGTTGTGGTTATTCTCTTGTTGATTAATTCATTTAACAACGTCAACCAAACAGACAGGTTTGATAATTTCCATCAAAATTTTCTCTTAAATACTAAAATAATCAATAATTATAAACCATCACAACTGAATATCATGGAGGGAGAGGCAAATAGTTTTATGAAACAGTAAATGCTAATAACAACTAAGAAAAACTTAATCTGAATTTTCAAATATTTACCATGCTAACCTCTTAAGACACCTCTTTTCCTCTGATTAAATTTCATTTGAAATTCTTGATGTTAGACTATTTTAGGTGGATAAATATCTAAATCAAAGGATGCCAATTGCAATTATCAGTGCTTAAGGAATTTCTTCTAAATGTATGTAGTACATAGTCTACAGGATCTCACCACACATATCACACTCACAGTGAGCTTACTGTTTTCAGCCTCCCAAGCACTGGAATTATGCCCAGTCTCAGTGGCCCTCTCACTAAAGCCCTGGGAGTGGAGCGGGGCAGCACAGGACACGGTGATTGAACCCCATTAGGCATGCCCTGGTCCATGAGTCTGACTAAGTAGATGCTTTAATCTGCTGAGCTATCTTGCTGACCTTAATATTTAAGTATTCTTTTTTTTTGTATACTTGATGGCATTTACAAATGTGACTATATTATACAACAGGTGTTGAATTGTCATGAGTCATAACATAAAATATATGTAGCATATTACAGACAAAGATTTTCTGAGATACATAAAATTGAAAGGACTATAAATATTTAATGTATAGGGAGCAAGTGCAAAATCATGAGTTCAAAACCTGGTCCTGAAGAAAAGTTTAATGTATTTCTGTGACATTTAAAGAAAAAATTCTTCATACACGTTGAAATTTTTTTTAATTATGGGTGGCTCAGCCTGCCCTGGGGTTCGGGCTGGTGCAGCATATGGTGTTGGGGAGCAAACCATGGTCCCTGCGGTGGCCTGAGCTTGCTTAAGCAGGTTCTTTTGATTGATGACCCATCTCCTCGGCCTTGAGTGGGTTTTTAGTACCCATGTTTCTATTTTGATGGAGTTGGTATAGGAAAACAGTACTGTTAGTTGAAGTACTTCTTTAGAAGGGCAAGTAACACAGAAAACTATTCTTTCACCCCTAATTAAGCACTGTAAAGACTTTTTTTTTTTTTCACTACCGGGGGTTGAACTCAGAATCCTGCGCTTGCCACACAAGCACTTATTGTACTGAACCATCTCCCCAGCCCCCATAAAGATTATTTCTAACATCATTTTACTAAAGTTGCTTATATGTGGGAGAGGAAACAAACTAGGTTGCTACTAAGTTCAGTCATTTTAGTGGACTAATAAATTTTAAGTGAGCCATCAACTTGTAATGCATTATTTTCAAAAATCACTTTGTATGAGTTCTCCAAGAAAACAACAGAACCTTATCAGGTCGTAAGAGGATGAGCGTCACATATCACTTTTTGTGCCAATTGAGAAGTTAGCAGCCTTTCACTCCTGCCACGTGTTCATTTCCCTTTCTATGTGAATTGGGAAATAAGTACTCTCGCAGCTTCCTAGAAGAATGCAAATTGACAATACATTTTAGAGAGCAACTTGAAAATACCTCTTACAGAGATGTAAACAATTTATACATGATCACTTTCTTGTGAAAAATGCTCTGACTCCCTAAGAAGACTTAGCTATAGAAATGGCAGGGGACATATGTTACATCTGTATAGTTCAAAAATAACTGAACATTCCTCAAAGTTTAAAAAATATTACATGTAAGCTAAATTTCTTGGTGGCTACAAAACCAAACTTTCCAAATTTATTCTATCTCTTTATCCCTTTGGCCATAATGAGATCTGAATACAAAATTTACATGAGATTATGGAAGCAGAAGAGAGGTATCTAGATCCAGAATTATCTTGCTGTATGAGCACTTGCTAATCATTTATTTAAATATATCTCATCTCTGTTGGTTTGAGGGACATGGTATTCTGGTCTTTATCGATTATTGAAGTGCTCACAGTTAATATGACCTCTACTGTATTCACTTTGTAGAGACATGAACAAGGCTTTCTAGAACAATTAGCCCATTTTTTTTCTGACTAGACTTCTTATCTTGGTCCTTGTTCTATAGCCTATCCTTTGAGACTTATCAGTGTCTTTAGCATATGCACTTTAGTGCCTATGGCATCCTGATCTCAAGGAACTTAACAGGTCTTCTACTCTTTCAATAAGTTTTCATAGAAATGTATGGAACTCTTTTATGTCATGTGACAATGGAAGGGAAAAGGGGCATTGTCTCCTCAGCCTGTTTTATCAAATAGCACTATCATGATTTCCAGGTTAATCATCCACCTCAAGTGTGTTTGGGAAGTTGTGAAGCTTTGTTTTTCAGATTTCTAAGGATGTTAAATAAAAAGGACCCTATACTTTCAGTGACCCCTTTGTTTTCTTAAAATTATTACTATCTAATATTAACCTCTCCAATTAAACCTAGAACCAGAATTCCTAGGATGGGGACACTAAGCACTATTTGAACGATACAAACACTATGTCTCCTTCTCTTTGGTGCCTTTGAAGTTTCTACCAGTTTCTATCGGAAAGTTTTATCACATTCCTTTTAACCAGAGTTCATCAAGTGGTAGTCTCTGTCCTCTCTGCTCTGTAGTGTATGGATAGGAGATCCCCATACACATATCCAAAGGTTATTCTTCATGTAGAGAGGAAAGTACTGAAATTTTGCAAATCTTTTTCTTTGCCAAAAACACCATGCCTAAACAAATATTGCTTCCATTTACAACCCAGAATATCAGAATTTTAACACAAAGCTAGAAAAGGGCTTTTAAAAAAAATGTAGTATCCATTATCTCTCAGAAGCAGTGAGTTTGAGTCTATAGATGAAGAACCTCAACTCTACTACACTTTCTGAAAATGCAAAATATTAGAGGTCATATTTAAAGTATATATAAATTTCACATTGCTATAATTGAAAAACATATTGATATCATTCACTTTCTCCCCACAAATTTGTATTCTATACAAGTAATAGAAAAATAAATATATAAAAATATTCATTACAGTGTTGTTTCTTGCTAATATTGGAAACATGACTATAAACTGAAAGCTCAGTAACATCCACAAAATACAATGACATGTGCTCAGAAATAATTAGATCTAAATGAAATCTTTGGCTTAAATGTCCAAAAGAGTATTAATTTAAAAATCTATTTCATTCAGGTGTGGTGGCACAAATTCATAATCCCAGCACTTGCAGGGCTGAAGGAGGAGGATCATTGTGAATTCAAGGGCAATCTGGGCTACATAGTAATTCCAGGCCAGCCTGAACTACATAGAAATTATTTTTAAATAATAAAATTAACAAAAACAATTTTCATAAAATGTGTACAATATACACTGAACTAGATGTTTTTGAGAATACTATTATAAGGGACTTTTCATTGTCCCTGTTAAATATATTTATAAGATTTATCTTATTCAATTCAAAAAATATATTTGACCTATATAAAATACTCCTTTGAAAAATTTATTTAACAAATGCAAATCATTTAAGAAACATATCTTGTATCATTAAGCAGTCACTTGCTAGCAAAATACTACTACTATTCTTATTAAAAACAAAACAAAGGGGCCAGCATGATAGGTCAGCAGACTAAAGCACTTGTTTAGGCCTAGTGCAGCGGCTGGAGTTCGATCTCCAGCATACGGTGCCGGCCCCACCTGTGGGGCGCCATTAGGTAGTGATTGAGACTGAGCCTGGTAGCCTGCACCTATAATCTCAGTACTTGGGAGGCTGAATATAGGAGAATCACTACGGGTCTGCTGTAGGTAGTGACACCCTGTACACCTTGTAGACCCTGTCCTAAATATGAAAAAAAAAAACAAAGGAAATGAAAATGATAAGCCTTGTCTTATTATAACATTAATGAGAAATACAACAGAATCAGAAGGGATTCATTAAAAGTATAGAAAATACATTATTAGTATTTATAAATGATATATTTGTTTATAATCCTAAATATGATTAACAATTTGTTATAACAGAAATGTGTTTAATGGGTAATTTTTATAAAACAAAGTATAAAAATCAGCTATTTCATAAAACAGTAGTAGGCAATTATGAAATATGTAAGTCACTCAGCTATCAACAGACTATACAAACTATCAAGTAATAAAATTAGGAGAAAATGATTTAAGTAAAGAAAATGTTAGCATTTTGTAGAGACAAATTAATGCATAAAAATAAAATGTTCTATATTATCATGCAAAATGTGTTAGCTTACAAACAGCCAAATAGCTCAGTGCATTAAAGCACCTGCTTAGGTATACACAGGGTTCAGGGGTTCAATCCCTGGGCATGCATTGCTGGCCCTGCCCCTGGTGCACACTGAAAGGGTGACTGAGGCTGGGTGTAGTGGTGGGCCCCTGTAGTTCCAGCACTTGGGAGACTGTAAACAGGAGAATCACTCTGTCTGATCTAGTAGTGAGACCCTGAACACTCTTTAGATCTTGTCATAAATGCATTTTAAAAAATGTGTTAGCACTTGAACAGATGTCAGTTTAGAATTGATGGGCATTTGAGTTGTTTCCAAATTGCTATAAAGATTAAACATAGTCCTAAAGCATATCAAAATGATGTATATGAACACAGGAAAAATAAGTCACCCTGAAAATTAAGTCTATTAATTCTTTATTGTATTGAACCAAGTTCTTACACACTGGTTCTATGTGACTCAATTCCTGTCCTTTCAATTTCCTTTCCTCAGGCGCTGTGATGTGTGATATTGAATTTAAAAGTAATCAATGAATCTATAGCTCCAAAGAGGCTGCTATGCAGTGGAAACATACATATTAAAATTAAGTTATATGATAAGTACTTCACGTGTATTACCTCATTTTATTTGCACATACATCATAGAACAAGGATAATGTCTTTAATTTTGAGATTACGAAATAGGTCCAAAGAAATATACAAACCTGTATTACTAGTAAGTGAAATAAGAATTACTGTCCTCTGTGTCTGATTTTGATACTTCAATTAAGCACGACTTTATGCTACTCCTTTAAGAACAGCAAATTTGCATAACCTTCAATACTCATATATTTCAGAGAATCGTTCTCCTCACATATGATTAGCTTTGTTAGCATTTATAATAATAATAGTTATTGGTCCAGTCAAATAGTTCAACAGGTTACAGTACCTACAGGGGTGCCTGCCCTGCCAGCTCCACCGTGGGGCACGCTGAGGCACTGATTGAGACTGGGAATGGTGGTGCATGCCTATAATCCCAGCTCTTGGGATGCTGTAAACAGGTGAATCACTATGAATCCGATCTAGTAGTGAGCCCCTGAAAACTCTGTGTCTGTAGGCCCATCTCTAAGTACATAAAACATTATATATACATATGGTATCTGTGTGTTCAAATTCTTATAATATTAAGTTATGTAAACAAGGGGAAATTCTCTTATACTATTCCCATATATGTCTACAAGTATTTATACCAAAATTGAGCCTATCTTCCTGCTTTCCCAATGACCATGAATTTATTTAAAATTATAATCATTATTGCCATATAACATACAGAAAAGTATATCTCCAAGTTAGCAATTTTATATAATGAAAATACGTGCAAACCCAACTTAGAATAGTTTTTTTTTTTTTTTTAGGTTCCCAAAACTTCTATTTCCAGCCATGGAAATAATTGTCACAAAATTTTCCCTCTTGCTAAGGACAACTAGAAAAACAGGCAAAATACGTGAAAAAGTTTTTGAAGAATCTGTTTGTCAGATAGCAGAGAATTATACTCCCTAAAAAGGTAAAAATGTATACACAAGCGAGTCAGGTTAGATATACAGCTACTTTCTCTTAGTTCATTGACAACAAAAATTTGTACCAATGTTGTTTAGAGAGGATGTCAGGTCTGTACCTTGTCCTGTGAATAACTACTATGAAGACAACAATATGCATTGCATTAATTATTGCCACCATCCTACTAACTTGTTTTCAAACTGTTTCATTGCTATTTTATCTTTTTTTTTTTCATTAAAATGAATAAAAACAAAGAAAAAAGTGAGCAAGATGAACCATACGGGTTGTTGCTGCCTGTTTACAAAAGGCAATCAGTACCAACCTAGATAGGAAAACTTTATCTGTGGCCTTACAAAGTTGAAGGGACAGCAAACAGAATTTGTATGATATAAGGTGGCTGGAATTTGTAGGGACAATATCAGAGAGGCAGGAGTTGCAAAGCAGGTAATCTTCAGAGACTGCAGGAGAGATCCCAATGTGCACATTTGTTGGGTAAAGTTGGAAAGGCAAGAGAAAGTAACACTGGAGAACACTTAGTAATTCTTGAAGTGCACTGGTGGCTGAACATAGTTTTCTTTCCCCTTAGTGAAAATGGGAAGAACTTGTAAATATGTGAGCCACAACAAGGTTCTCCGAAAGGACCATGTCATATACATAAGGATAGTCTTAGAATAAAGTTAGTACTGGACCTTTTTTTTTTTTAACAAAAATTAAAACTTAGCCTTAAAAATTAATTGAATTGCAAGTAATTTTCAAACATTAGTACAAAACTCAAAAGTATTCCAAGGGAAATAATAAAATTCAACAATAAATAACATGAAATTTGCAATGGCGAAGTATGTCATGGAAAAATTAACCAGATGTATAAACCAACAGGAATATACAGGTCAAAACTAGATGAAATGTAGAGATAAGAAACTAGCATTTTAAAGAAGCAAAGAACAACAAATAAAGCTTAGGGTGGGCTGTAATGTGTTACTTTCAATTCCAGAATACTGAGATTTAAGAAGGCGGGTAACAGCTTATCCTGATTGATGTCTCTGCCCTTACTTGAGATGTGGTGATTATCTCCTCCCCTCCTTGTAATCCTTTTGTTTAACAATTGTGTGAACCTAGTGTTAAACAAGTAGTGAAGGTCCGCAGAGGTTATAGTCCTAAATACTAAGGAGATGTTTCTGGAGCTCTGTGCTCACTTCGAGAGACAGATCTCAGCGAGACCTCTGAAGCTACATTCATTGGGTCTTCTCTTCCTTTTTGCAGTACCAGACCATAACATACAACAAGAAAAATCAATAGAAAGTGACAGTGAAAAGAGATTAGTCCATGACACTGTGATAAACCTCAGTGTGCTGGGAGGTATGAAAGAAAGTGTGGACACAATGCGCAGATAAATAGAAGATACAGTAAGAGACCCAAACGGAACTTGTAGTGACAAAATGCCAGAGATACTAAAAGTGCATGTATTATGATTACTAGTATATTAGACACTCCGGAGGCTGAGTTAAAATAAAGATGATCAGAAAATAACAGTATGATCTGGAATCAACATTATGAGGAGAGACAAAAAAATTTAAAGAAATAAAGGTTGAATAAGGAGATCTCCCTGTATATCACAAAGACATCAAAAGTATGATAAATAATATTTATGAACAAGTTTTATCAGTAAATTGGTCAATGCGTACGAAATGCACAAATTGTTTGAAATACCAAAGGTCAGTGTAGGAAAAATAAAAACACTCCTATCCCTATCTTAAATATGGACTCGTAGTTTAAAAAACCTTGCCCCAACATAAAATCTGTCTCTCTATATATTTTCACTGATTATTTCAAAATAATCCATATCTAATACTTGATCATGGTCCAAAAGACACAGTATCATTACGTATAACACTAATCTGTACATGCAATGCAATATGAAGTTCTACTAGAGTTTAATTTGGATCTTAGCAGGCTACTTCTAAAAATATATTTGGAAATCGGTACTACCTGATACTCAATTTTACTTCATAATTACTTTTATATGAATCACATGCACTAATTTTAAATCAAAATCTTAAAAGTACATATACTATGAAATAAAAAATACACTGTACTCTGTTAAATTGAATTTTTTATCTCCAAAATCTGCAAAAGTAATCAAAATAACTGGGATACAGAGTTTCTAAAAGGCCCGTGGAGATAGCTCAGTAGCATAAGTGCCTGCCTGGCAAGCAAGAGGTCTGAAGAAAAAAAGAAACAGAAACACATAGCTGTTTGTACGTAAAAATGATCAGCATCAGTGGTCATTAAGGAAAAATAAAGTGAGATCCACAATGAGAATAATACACAGACATGTGTATTACTAAAATAAAAAGCGTCACCAAACCAAGTGCTTCTTAGGAAGAGAATAAATGAATTGTCCTATGTCTGTGGTGGAAATGCAGAAGGATTTGGCCTTTTGTTATTAAATTAAACACAAAATCGTGATACAATTTATTTAAAGAATTAAAGTGTATGTCCAAAGACTTGTTCATTGGAGGTGTATTCATAACAGCCTCAAATAAAAAAAAACAATGCATGTTGATGATCAAAGATGAGTAGATAAATGAAAAAGAAAGAGCTGTTGATACACGTTACAACAGCTATAAATTTCAAAGAAGTAGGATGGATAAAAATTCCAGAAAAAGGACTGCATTCTATTCTAAAATCAAATGAAAGTAAAAATTAGTGACAAAATATCACCAGTGATGATCTATTGCTGAGATTTGAGACAAAAAAGTTAATTGTGACTTTATACAACTAATTACTTGGGGTTATGGAAAACATTATTTTTGAATGATCACTTTGTGTACATTTGTCTAGTGTAACTGCTGTTGCATAAAATTAATTTATTTGTTATATGTAAATGATGCTTAATGAAACTGATACAAACATGAAAGAATATTGAATGTGTATTTCAAAATAGCATTGCAATGAAAATAATTTATAAAAAATAATTTTTATAAGTATCTGATATTGCCTCTTGAAGGTAATCATATTTGTAGAAATGAATGAACTTATTCAACAGGAAAAAATGACTGAGAAGGACAAGAAAGGAACTTGAACAAAGAGATTTATCTATGTATATAAGCAGGATGATTTAGACAACTGTTTTGTGCATTTCTGCTGCTCTATGGTTTCTACTTTTTCTGTTCTTCATTTCTTAGACATTTCTTTTTTCTTCCAAGTTTATATGCATATATCTGGTCATATGAAGAAGTGGTTGGAAGATAACACTATGCATTACAATAAGTATTGTGAAATTCATATTACATTCTCAAGTGAAAATCTGTATCAGTTGTAATTTCTTCTGTTATAATTCATATTTGTACACACCCTTTAAAAATAAAACACATAAGTAAATATGACAAATCACTTAATTTTTGCCTGTCACTGATGTGTGAGTTTTATATTTTCAGGGTAGTTAAAAGCTTACAAAATTTTACTTTAATAGGCATGTTGTGATTGGATTTTTTATTTGAGGGGTTGAATATTGCAAGTTTTAAGGCTGTTATTAATTTTATGCAAAAAAGGTAAATAAAATTTCATAACAAGTTTATAAGAGAATAACAATAACTAATACATTGCATATTATTTTTTTAAAGTCAGGTTACAAGGTATGGTCATAAAACGTTTTCCGGATGATATTTCTTTTCTATGAACTAACAGACACCAAAATATAAACAACTTGCATTTTTTCACTTCCTTCCTATGCCTTTCCCCATCCTGTTTGTTTTTCCTTTTGAACAATTACTTCCTGTTTCACCAAATCTACTGTACATTGTATACCTTATTTATTCCTTCATTTTTTTTCATACAAGGGAAGCTATACAATGTTTATACAGGAGAGTCTGATTTATTTCACTTGGCTGCTTCTAAGATATAGCTATTACAAATTGTGTTGCTATAAACATGATTGAACACATAGAGGTTTGGTATAATATGATTCTTTTGAGAATATACCAAGAAGGGGAACACCTGGGTCATATGAGACCTCTAATCCTAACTTTTTCAGAAATCTGCACATTCATTTTCATGGTGGTTGAATCAATTTACACTCCCATTGATAGTGAAGATAAGATCCTTGCCCACACACACACCCTCTCCAGCACTTAGATTGATTTCTTGATGTTAGCTATTTTTACTATGGTGATATAGAGTCTCAGTGTTGTTTTAACTTGCATTTCTTGAATGACAATTGATGTTGAACATTTCATATATATATAATTCTTCCTCTGGGAAGCGTGCATCTCGGATGTCCATATTTTGATTGGTCCTTTAAATTTGGTGGGATATCCTTTTACTCAGTTCTTTATACTTTCTAAATAGAAGTTCTTGGGGCCCGGCGGGATGGCTCAGCGGTCTAAAGCGCCTGCTTGGGAAAGCATGGGTGGCTTCAGGGACAGCGGTTCGATCCCTGGCACCACATGCTGTGCCAACCCTGCCATCGGGGCGGGCTGAGGTGGTCATAAAAATGAGTGAATAAAGAAACAAAGGTTTTGAAACAAGAAAAAAAAATAATTATTTTTTTCTCTTTTTGAGACAGGTTCTCACTGTGCAGTTCAGGCTGGCCTTGAGCTCACTTTTGTAGCCCAGGTTGGTCTCAAACTCACACTGATCCTCCTGCCTCAGCCTTCCGAGTGCTGGGATTACAGGCATGCGCCACCACGCCAGGCAAAAATTCTTTAAAAAAATAAATAAATAAAAGTTCTTTGTCTCAGGGATAGTCAGCCAAAATTGATTCCTCATCTGTAGGCTTTCATTCCGTTGTTGAATTTTATTTTTTTTTAGTACCCGGGATTGAACTCAGGACCTTGCACTTGCCAGGCAAGCACTTATTCTGCTGAGCTAGCTCCATGTCCCTTGTTGGTGATTTCTTTCGATGTACCAAAACGTTTGCATAAAATGAAATATGATTTGTTGATTCTTTGAAGTTTTTCTAGTACAGTTTGGTTTTGTTCATGAATTCTCTGCCTCTAGTTTTGTCTCTAACATGTATACCTACTTTCTCTTCCACTAGCTTAATTGCTTTTGTTTTAATTTTTTTTGTTTATTTATTTATTTATTTTTATGGCCGGCTCAGCCTGCCCTGAGGGCAGGGCAGGCACAGCATGTGGTGCTGGGGTTGAACCACTGTCCCTGCAGCCGCCTAAGCTTTAGACCACTGAGCCATCCTACCGGGCCCCTTGCTTTTGTTTTAGTATTTAGATCTTTGATTCATTTTGACTTTAATTTAGTTCATGCTGATAGACATGGGTCTAGGTTTAGTCTACAATATGTAGAGAGCCAGGTTTTGCAATACCATTATTATTTTTTCTTTTTTCTATTTTTTCAAAGAATTTTTTATTTTATTTATTTATTTATTTTTGTTGTTTCAGAACCTTTGTTTGTTTATTCACTCATTTTTATGGCCGGCTCAGCCCACCCCGAGGAGGGCAGGACTGGTGCAGCATGTGGTGCCGGGGATCGAACTGCGGTCCCTGAAGCCCCTCAAGCTTTCCCAAGCAGGCACTTTAGACCACTGAGCCATCCCGCCGGGCCCTGCAATACCATTATTAAAGAGATCATCTTTTCAGAGTGAACCTGTTTTACACTTTTGTCAACGATAAGGTGGCTGAGTGCATTTGTAGTGGGTCTGCATCTTCTAATACGTTCCATGATGCTCAAGTCTATTTATTTTTTCCTGTATCCTAGTTGTCTTTAAGAGATTTTTTCTTCCCTTTTCATTATTCACAATGGCATCTACAAGGTCTGAAATTCTATTTTCACTTTCATTCAAATGGTATTGCCAGGTTGTGATTGAGATGTTAATTTCCTATATAGCACTTAGGATCTGCTTCATGCATTCTATTTCTTTGCTATATTGGTCACTCAAAGATTTCATCATTTTTCTATTCTTCTGTATTTTTGAAATCAGTGTCTTCTTTAGAAGTACATAGTACTTCTTTCATTATAGTTATCCTTTCATTTTTACTTCAGAAATTATTTTTCATCTGATTTCCTCTATATCTTTCTGTAGTGGTTTCCTTATTTTAGATGCTATTATGTCAGAGATTTCAAGTGTGTGATTTCCAGTTTCTTCTACAGTGTTGTCTACTTCATTTGTCTTGAGTGGGCTCAGGGCCTCAGAATGCATTTGGCTCCTTCTCTTTCTCATTTTGTACAGCACTCTCTTCTGACCTTTGGTGTAGAGCTTTGCTAGAGCTCTTATCTTAGCAACAGGTCTGGATTTACCAAGTTCAAATTCCCCCAGCTGGGTGTGGCTTGGGTCTGGCTGCGTCACTTCTTTCTGCTGCAGACTTTGGAAGTGAGCTTGCCGTGCCACTCTGGCAAAATGTTCTGCTCCTGGATCAGTATGGTGGGTCTTGCCCCTAGCCTCTCTACAGGGAGTACTGCCACAGGGCTGCACACTGGGCATGTCTGATGAAGTTCTACTCATGTGCTGGGTCTTGGTGCTGAGCCAAATGAATTTTCAGCTGGTCCAGGCTGGTGTGCGAGGCTTAATGAATTTCTAGCAGGCCCTGGGTGGTCTCACTCAAGTGGGGCCAGGTTGCTGGGTTGAATATTGAGACAAATTTTTAGAATGTTGTCTTTAATTCTGTGAGGTAAGATTATGTTTTTTTGTTTTTTTTTTTTGGACCCGTGTTCAAACACATAACCTTGCACTTGCCAGGCAGGCACTTGTGCCACGGAGCTATCTCCCTGGCCCCAAGATTATGGTTTTTTGCTCAGGGTTATATTTTCTATATTATAATCTTGGGAGTATGGCCTTTTTGACAATGTTGCTTCTTCCTATCCATAAGCAACGGATATATTTCTATTTTATGATATCCTATTCAGTCTTCTTTTTCAGAGTACACTGATTTTCCATGTAAAGAACTTTTACTTCCTTTGTTAGATCGATTTTTACGAATTCCATTTTTTGGGGGCTGGGGAGATAGCTCCGAGGCACAAGTGCCTGCTGGGCAAGTGCAAGGTCGTGAGTTCGAACCCTGGTCCCACCACAAAAAAAAAAAAAAAAAAAAAAAGAATTCCATTTTTTTGGGATGCTATTGTGTAAGCTGTGATTTTCCTAATTTCCCTCTCAGTGAAATTATTGTTTGTGTACATAAATGCTATTAATTCTTCTTCCTTGTCTCCTTCTCCTCCTCTTCCTCTTCTTCCTCTGCCACCTCTTCTTCCTCCTTCTCCCTCTTCTCCTCCTCCTCCTCCTCCTCCTCCTCCTCCTTCTTCTTCTTCTTCTTCTGTATTTTACGGAAAGGTGTACAGGGTGTTCAGGGTCTCACTACTAGATTGTACTTGTAGTGATCCACTTTATAGCCTCCCAAGAACTGGGATTGTAGGCACATGGCACCACAGCCAGTCATCTCAGCAAGTGCTGGGGGTGGATAATTGTTCTTTTTTGTTTTTTGAGACAGGGTTTCCTTATGCATTTGAGGCTGACTTTGTACTGAAGGCTTATCTCAAATTCACAAGGATCCTTCTGCCTCGGCCTCCTGAGTGCTGGAATAACAAGCATGTGCCACCATTCCCAGTGTGCTATTACTTTTAAGTGTTGTCTTTGTATTTAGCTGCTCTGCTGAATTTGCTTATTAAATCCAGAAATCTTTTCCTGGAGTTTTCTTCTATGTAGAATATCATCTCTCTCTAAACAATGATAACTTAAAAATATCATTTCCTATCCTTATGCCGTTTATTCATCTTTCTTTTTAAAATTGCTCTGCCTAGCCGGGCATGGTGGCTCACGCCTATAATCCCAGCACTTGGGAGGCTGAGGCAGAAGGATTGGTGCAAGTTCGAGACCAGCCTGTGCTACAAAAGTGAGCTCAAGGCCAGCCTCAACTGCATAGCGAGACCCTGTCTCAAAAAGACAAAAAATAAATAAATAAAATAAAATTGCTCTGCCTAATATCCTCAGCACAATATTGAGTAGCATTGGTGATAGTGGACATCCTATCATCCTATCACTGGTCTTATTGCTGACTTAAGAGTAAAAATTTTCAGTTTTTTTTCCATTTAGTACGATGTAAGCTCTTAGATTGTCATAGATGGACTTTGTCAGACTGAGAAAAAGACTATTCTGATTTTCTGTAAGGTGTTTACCCTGAATGAGTGCTGAATTTTAGCAAAAGCTTGTTCTGCATCTATTTAGATGATCATGTGCTTTTTGCAATTCGCTCTGTTCATATTGCATATTACATGTATTGATTTGTGTATGTTGAATAATTCATATACTTATGAGATGAATCCCAGTTGGTCGTGGCGCATATTCTTTTTGATGATTTGTTACATTCTCTTCACTAGTATCTTAATGAGAAACTTTGAGTCTATGTTCTTGAGGGAGAGTGGTCTATAGTCTCTTTTTTGATTGAGTCTTTCTCTTGTCTGGGCATCAGGGTGATACGTGTCTCCAGGAATGAGTTAGGTAGTATTGTTTCCATTTCAATTTCAATACAGAGTTTGAGCAGTATTGACTTTAAATTATCTCTAAATTTGTGGTAGAATTCCAACAATAAACCCAACAGGACTTGGAATTTTCTTTGTTGTTTAAGTTTTTAATTATATTCTCAATTTTATTAACTAGTATTGGATTATTCAGAATTTTTACGTCTTCATTTAGCTTTGGTAATTTACACGTATTTATGGATCAGCCCATTTCTATTGTGTTTTCTGTCCCAGGAGAGTAAAGGTTTTTGAAGCAGGAATTGATGATCCTTTCAGTTTCTATAGGATTTGTAGTGAATTTAACCCTTTTATTCCTCAGCACATTAAATTGAGTCTTTCCTTTGTTGGACAGTGTTAGCTAATGGTTTCTAAAGTGTATTTATTCCTTCAAAGAACTAACCTTTTAATTCATTAATTCCATGTATTGTTTCCTTAATCTCAATTACATTAGTTTCTGCTTTCATTTTTATAATTTCCTCCCTTCTAAGGGCTTTAGGCTTGACTTGTTCTTCTTTTTCCTAGAAGCTGCAGGTACAACATCATGTTATTTACTTGAACTTGTTCTAATTTCCTGATGTGAGAATTCACCGCTACAAATTTCCCTCTTAAGGCCACTTTCATTGCATCCCATGGGTTTTGGTATGCTGTAACAGCATTTTTATTTAATTGTCGATATGGTTTAATTTCTTCTTTAATTTCATCTGTGACTTGTTGTTCAGAAGGGTGTTATTTAATTTCAATGTGTTTATATAATTTTTGTGGTTTATTTTGCCAATAATTTTCAATTTGTTTGCAGTGTGATCCCATAATATACATGAGATAATTTCAATTTCTTTGCATTTAATTAAGCATGTTCTGTAGGTAGTATATGCTCTGTTTGAACAGCATCCTATATGCAGCTAAGAAAAATATGGATTCTGATTTTGTTAAGTGGAACGCTTTGTAAACATCTACTAAGTTATTAGGTCACAAGTTTGGTTCAGTTCTGAGATTTCTTTGCTGGTTTTTTGTATAGTTGATCTATTGCTTTGTGATGATAGGTTATAAAGTCAACTTATTACAATTATGTTATTGCTTATTCAATTTTTCAGATGTGTTAATATTTGTTTTATATACTTGTATGTTCCTGTATTTGGTGCATACATATTTATGACTGCTATTTATTCTTCTTGAACTTTTCCCCCATACAGGTATGTAGTGATGTTCTTTATCTTTTTTGACCAATCTTGGTTTGATGTTCACTTTCTTTGTGAACAGAATGCTACCCTTGATTTTTTTCCGGGTTCCTGCTGTAGTAGTACTGTTTTCCATCCTTTGACTTTCTATATATGAGTTTCTTTTTGAGTTAAATATGTTTCTTATACACAGTATATTTTTGGCTCTTGTTTCTCTATCCATTCTGCCTATTTTTTTTTAAATTGGTGAATTGAGACTGTAGTGGATTTCTTTTTTTTTTATTTTATTTTTCTTGTTTCAGAACCTTTGTTTATTCACTCATTTTTATGGCCGGCTCAGCCCACCCTGAGGGCAGGGCTGGCGCAGCATGTGGTGCCAGGGATCGAACCACGGTCCCTGAAGCTGCCCAAGCTTTCCTAAGCAGGTGCTTTAGACCACTGAGCTATCCCGCCGGGCCCGACTGTAGTGGATTTCTAACTGGTGTTAAATTTATTCTACCCAGCTGAATTAAATTATCACGGCTGTGGGTGCAGGAGGCCAATGTGAGGATTGTTGGCAGCAGCATAAAGGCAGAATAGGAAAAACTGCTGGAATGCTGTTAGGGATGAGGCTTAGAGAAGCTGTTGGAGCTGTTGGACGCTGCTGGTTCTCTTGGGATGTTTTGCTTGAGGACCTTGTCATGCTGGCTGTCCAAATGAACTCTGGAGGATCTTTGATCCTCATCTTGAGCATCACTTCCTGGCTTCAGAGAGGAAGATGTTGGTCTACTCAGCTCCATGGAGAAGCTTGTCACATTGGCTTTCCTGATGGGAACTCCGATTTCATTACTGGAAGAGCTTCAGGCCTTACTTTTGCTGAGCATGGATATGCTACTTTTGGAGCAGCTCTGGTGCTTATGTTGAGTGTTGCTTCCAAGCTCTACTCCAGAATCTTCAGCACAGATCCTGGCATAGACTTCCTAGCTTCCACTACTGATCTTTGGCCCTTTCGAGCACAGATATGTGACGAAGACCTGCATGAGACTTTGCTGTGGGTGCTAGGCCTCCAGCTGGATATGTGGTAGTCACTGCTATGAACTCTAGGCTTTTACCTAGACTTGTGCAGGATATTAGGGTCCAGGCACTTCTTGTATATGATTCTTGGGTGATTCAATATAAAATACCTTTAGAAAATATATCACGTATTGTATTGTCCTTCTTGTAAAAACTCCAAACTGAGGCCATTTACATTGATTGTTGTAATTGATATGCATTTGCTTATCTTTGCTGTGTTATTTTCTGGCTGTTGGTTTCCTATTCCTTTCCTGTTTAATTGTTTGCACTGCTTGATAGACTCTTTCCGTTGTTCTTGCAATTGTGATCACTTTTATGAGTTCCTAGAATATCTTTCAGCACCCTCTGTAGTATTAACTTGAGTTCTAAAAGCCCCAATTAACTGCACACCAAATTCTAGTCCTATGTTTGAGAAGTTATGTGCTATTACTTTTATTGTACGTGTGGTACCAGGGATCAAACTCAGGACTTTGCACTTGCCAGTCAAGCACTTATTCCACTGAGCTATCTCCCTGCCCACTGCTATTACTTCTGCAAATAGTCTTTTTATGTTGTTTGTGCTAACTACTGCTTTTGATTGAGACATATCAATGTTATATTGTTTTTCTTTGCATCACATTGCTGCTGTTGAATTTGTGAAAAGAAATCTTCCTTTCCACCATTGCAAGCCATGGTCCTGTCTTCAAGGTCTGAAAATTTATCTTAGTTTTAGTGGTTTTGACAGTTTTCAATGGAATTTTGAATTTCCTGGATATATGTTTCAATCTGTTCCATGTATTAGGCTTTCCTATATTAATCATTTGTGATTTCATTCTTTCTCCTATAATCACCCATATTTTATGTACCTCTAGATTTCCTGAGCAATTCCTTTATGAATATTGACTTTGTTACCTAAGAGATAATCTCTAATCTCATTTCTTCTATGACATTACAGATTTATTTCTTTACTTTGGTTGCTATCATTTCTGAAATTTCAGATGTGTGTGTCTTCTATTTCGTGTAGCTTTCTGTCTCCTAGGCTTTTTCTGGTTGGGGTGAGAGTTCAAATTATATCCTGGTTCTGTATCTTATTTTCTCTGTCAAAATTTTTTGTGTGTTTATCCTTATAAGTTTTAGGAGCAGATAGGTATATCAATAATATAAAGGCCTCTCCAGGAAAAGTTTCTTCTTCAGAATGACCGTTGTGTGTAAGACATTCTAGGCTTTCCTCTGTCCCAAAAGTCTACCTCCCCATTTTAATTAAACTTGAGATATCAGTATCTGTTTGGCTCAGTTCTCTGTTTTCTTTTTTTGTGCTGGACTGTGGTGAGGTTATTAACCCCTGAGGTATCACGTATTGTTACACAAGTGAGAACAACTGACTAGAGCAGACATGAGAGCCTAACTCAGTAAAAATAACGATGTGATCAAGTAAAGCTCAGAAACTGACAAATATGGTAGGTTTTAATTTTGTACCTTATACTTAAACGTGCAAAGTGTACAATGATACAACAGAATCAATTTTTTTGGTTGGGAGGATTCAGCTATTTATTTACATAATTTATTTTTTTGTTTTGAAAATTTCATTAATTTTAATAACAAAGAAATAACATGAGAGACAATTTAAAAACATGTTAGTAGGACAGCCACAGTAATTAATACAGTACATATTGATGTCTTCATAGTAGTTTTTCAAAGTGTAAGATGCAGCCATGATAACTTTTCTAAACACCATTAGTACAAATGTTTCCTCTCATTGAACTAAGATAAAATAGTTTTATGACTAGTCCAATACTCCATCATAGTACTGAGTTATCAGCAGAACAAGCAATGTTGAATGCTGTTGACTTGAGGCTTTTGTGGTTCAGCATACTAATATGGCTTCACTTTTTATGCCTCGTGGTTACACTTTTCT
>PVJA010025750.1:7343-30507 GCA_004027025.1 Myocastor coypus
TTTTTTTTTGTGGGACCAGGGTTCGAACTCACGACCTTGCACTTGCCCAGCAGGCACTTGTGCCTCGGAGCTATCTCCCCAGCCCCTACAGTTTGTGTTAACTTACAATTTTTTAATGAATCATATAATGGACGAATATATTCTGATTATGGCAGAGGCCAAATAACATGCACTGTTATTACTTAAAATATGTATTACTGTAAAAAAAAATGTATTACTGTGGCTTAAACAAAAAAAAATCTTTTTTTGTTTTTGTTTTTGTTTTTTCAGTACTGGGGATTGAACTCAGGACCTTGTGCTTAAAACGCCCAGTAGTGAGGTTGTCAGTTTCCAACAGCCTCGACCTGTATGCTGAGAGCTTCACCTCCTCAGAGTTTGCCAACTGTCCCCTCTATGAAAATGCATTCGCTACTACAGTGTGCATCTCTCCAACCCAGCAAACCTCGAGGTCTCTGCGCACAGTTTCGCTAGGCCATCTAGGACTTCACCCTCTCTACGAAGTCGAACCCTCACCTGACAGTCTCCAGGTGGAAAAGAAACTCTGCCTACCCCCCCCCACACACACACACCGCTTCCATTGCCCCTCCTACCTCTCGCTCTAGGGCTCGTCACTTGGCACAGTAATTTCTGTTCCCTACTCTGTATCCGAAGAGGCTCGGGATGCCAAGGACTAATTGTTTACATCTGGAAATTCCAGACACTAACAACATCACGCTCCGCCCATGACTGCAGAATAAATGCCAGTGGAAGCTGCTTCGGAAATCAGATTGGCAATATTTTAGCAGAAGGAAAACGTCCAGGGGCCAGGGGAGATAGTCCTGAGTTTGGTCCCTTGTTTCGAAAAAAAAAAAGGAAAATGTTCCTATCCTGTTGAACCCGTAAGGATCATAAGGAAATAATCCGCCCCAAAAGAGAAATCTGTACTTTTTAAGATTTTGGTCTGTGCGTTATTTTGATGCTGAAAATCTGAACACGCCGAAATATCTGACAATTGAATGGTGTAAGTAATTATAAAGTAAAACATGCAGCGTACTAACCTGCTGTTTAAAAGTGTATGTCTGAGGGTCATAGGACATGGCAGACAGATATTTAAGTGTGACTTCACGTAGAAAAGTCTGGATACAAAACAAGTTCACCAGAGCTAAAATTTTGCAAAGTCAGAAAGCACGTAAAAATAACTAAAGAGGTCTTTGGGGAGAGAACCTTGGTGTTTTTCCCGCTTTTCATTCCATCATTGCTGTTGTAAATATATGAACAGTGGTTGGAAGTAGCGTTAAGGGGAGTCTCGATATTGTTTATAGGGTTTTAAACCGGGAAGAGAAATGTTTTTTCATCCAAAGAAATGCATCTCTAACAGAGGGATCGCTGATTCCCGAGCGGCCAGCGGGACCTAGGGCCCGGGAGTGGCAATCTCAGGTTCTCACAACGTCAAACCACCCCACCCTGGACTAAAGGACACAGAAGGGGCCCCCACGACGCGGCCATCTGGGTCAGGCTGGATGGAGCCGTGAGTCGAGAGGATGTGTCTTCTCCCGCGACCTGTGCCTTCGCGGCGGCGTCCCCGTTAGCCACCTCAAATCCCCGCGAGACCCACCTCGCCAACGCAGGCGGGAGCTCTGCGGGGGAGCGGCGGCCCCCCGCGCTTTGTTTGGGCGGCGCGCAGCCTCCGGGCTTCCGGCCCCGCCCCTTCCCACGCGGCGCCCGCCTTTCCCCGGACCCCAGCTTTGAGCCTCTACTCCTCGACTTCGCGCCTTCTTCCATTCCTCGCCCCGCTTCCGTCTCCCTTTTCTTTCCCATTCCCGCGCCCGCACCGCCTTCGCCCGTCACCTTCTCCCCTGAAATTTGCAAACTTTGTCCCCGAGGGGTCCACTCCTAGATTATGTCGGAAAAATCAGCCTGGCGCCTTGCACATGGCCCTGGGGCGTTGGGTGGGGAGAGCCTGAGCCGCGTCCCTAAGCCTCAGGGCTTCATTTCCCCCGCGCATACTGGGGAAGGCCGAGGCGGATGCGGGGGAAGGCAGGAGCCGTCCCTGGGGACGGGGACGGAGCTGGGGGCGCTGCCTCCTCCCCAGGCTCCCCAGACCGCCCCGCCACCCATCGGCCTCTTGGGTTTTTCTTCAATCATTCACGTTGGCAGGGACTTCAGAGTGGAACGCACACTTCACGGCCCACGGTATCCCCAGGTTTGTTCTTGAGTATTCAAGACTTTGGTGAGAGAGAGGAAGTGAGAGCTCGAATTGCAGCGAAAAGAATTGTCCTAAAAAAGCGCCGGGGGACGCAGAGCGACTCCTCTCTTTGCGGGGAAAAGCGTGTCCCGCTCAGCTTGGCCGCCCTCGCAGATCCCCCTCCGCACCCCACAGGACAGCAGAGGGGTGGGGAATGGGTCACGATTGTTTCTACACAAATGGGGTCACAATCTCTCTTCTGTTCTGCAGAGAAATCATCGATGCCAAGAGAAAGGGGAGATTTGCTCTGGACCAAAAAAGAAAAAAGACCAAAAAGCAAGAACAAAAACCTCCTCCTTTGCACTCTGTGATGCCTTTTATTGGACTAATTGTTTACCGAAGAGAGGCTTTACTTGGCCAGAAAGAAAAAAAGGTGGCATAAGAATTAAGAAAATGGGATTAAAATCTAAAAGAACAGTAGGTGCACGCTTTTCCGCCGGGCCGCGCGCCCGAGCCCGAGCTCCGACACATTCCCTGAAATCCTCTCCAACTCGCCTCTGGGTTCGTCTCGCCACCCGCTTGTTCCTCGGTCGAGGCCCAGGATGGGCGATGCCCTTGACTCGCGACCGCCAGAGGACGCAGCCCCGCCTGGGACAAGCTCTCTGCGCTCGCTCCGGACGCGGCTTCCCGGGCGCCTCGATCAAGGAGACGCCGCGCTGCGGGTCCGCGCGGGCCGGAGCCCGCCTCTCCCGGGAACCTTGACCTCGCCGCCGCGTTTACCTCTAGCTCTCCATGACCTGCTTTTGAACCTGCTAATCCCGCCTCGAACTCTCGCCCCGCGGCGATCCCTCGCCCCAGCCCGGCGCGCTAATTCCCGCTGACCCCGCCGCGCCGCCGCCTCTCGGGCTTTGCGCGGCTGTGACCCGGCGAGGGCTCGGGGCCGCGGAGCCGGTGGGAAGGGGGCGCAGCCGGGCTCGCCCCGCATCGGCCGGGACCCTCGCGCCAACACCCGCCCAAGCAAATATCGTCGGGTTACAGACTGTGGTTCGGTTTCTTCGATTCCCCTCCGCTTACTGAATTTGTTATTCTAATAAACCTAAAGATCGCAATCTTTGGCTAGGGAGGAAAGTGGCGGCGCTGCGGGCCGCAGGCAGCTTCTCCGTACCGCCCGCAGCAGGAAGGAGGAGGAAGCGGCTGCCCCGGGGGACCGCAAGCGCCGAGCCCGGAAGGCAAAGCAGCACGTAGAGCCGCGGGCAGTGTGGCTACATTCCTACTTTTCTATAGCCGAAAGTTTCCTACTTTTCTATAGCCGAAAGTGGATTTCCGTCCAAGACGGGGCAAGATTTTGGGACATACGGGGTGTGGAAAGACATGGGCTTGTCATTTTATAATCCTGTTATGTTTTCCAGACTTTTCTCAGGTGTATGCCTTATTTTTTAAAACTGATTTTATTTTTTAATTTGTTTCAGAGACAGTCTTGCTAAATATCTGAGGCTGGCCTTAAATTTATCTTCCAGCCTTAGCTTCGGAATAGCTGCTGTTGAGGGCAAGAGCCAGCCAGCCCGACTGATAAGCATTTTTAAAGTTGATGGAATTAGTTCACACCACAAGCGCCTACAAACACACCCCACAAACGCGTCCAAGTCGTCGGTGTGTGTTTATTTGGGGTTGTTTTGTTTTTAAGTCAAATGAACCCAGCGAAAGGCAGTTTCTCTTCCAGCTCTCAAAGAGCAGGCTGATATTTTGCAAAGGCGCTTCTACACTTCTTCTCAGAGACTGTTTTCTAGTCAGGGAAACAAACTGGAGACTCACTGGTTTGTGCTATCAGTGTGAACCCCCAGGCCCTGTAAGAACAAGCTTCTTTGTCCCAAACCTTAACCTTATGCTGGCATCAAACTGCCTGGGGAGAAATCAGCTGTCTCCAGAAATGTAGGTGTTACTGCTTCTGGGATTTGGGTCTGTTTGACTCATAACTGTCCCCAAACGCCCAATAGGCTGCAGAGAATATAGTAGGAGCTCAATAAATACTTAATAGATGATTGGAATTCCAAAGAGCGTGAAGTGTCCATTGGAGAAGGGCCCCCAATTGATATAAAGCCCCAGCAGCACCTTGGGGAAGGCACGGACCTGCAGTGGGACCTGCAGTGAGTCCAGCTAGTGAGGAGCACTTCTCAGTACCTCCTGGAGGCCCAACATCCATCTCACATCAACAGAAAGTGGATTTGTTACATGACTTCTCCACTCTTCCATTTTGGAAACCCATTTCCAGGAGAGTGGAGAGAGAGGAGGGAAGGAGGGAGGGAGGGAGGGAGAGAGAGAATGAGAGAATTCCTCCAGTCTCCAGGCTTCTGCTCCTTTGTACCACTCTGAGGTCCTGGGTAATCCCCTCTCAGTACCCCAGGAACAGCAAAGAGGGCTCAGGTACTTTAATCCAGACCCAGCTGAGGGACGGAATGGGTGGATCTCCAGCAATGACAAAGGGAAGCCCCCAGAATCCCGGGTGACTGGGGAGTGGGTGCAAGGGACAACCCAGTTCCTGGTGGCTCCCAACCAAGTAAGCTCAGCCTGGATCTACCTGTAGGTGATGCCGATCACAAATGATCATTCTTGAGGTTTCTGGGCTGTGAGTCCCTTAGTGCTGGGACGCAGGAGAAGACCAGTTGATGGCCATGAACATACAGCATTCCCTTAGATGCAGAGGGCACAGCGAAGACAAAAAGCCACATCTACCCAGTGAGACACAGCGGGCAAGTTTCCTGCGACACAGACAACGAAAGGACAGCAGCTGCCCTGGACAGAAACAAGTCACATTTAAAATTTTGCTTTACTGGATTCATCTGAACCATGACACTCCACAAGCATCAAAGGATATGAGGACTACCCAGCTGGGCTCCAGGTACCTCCCCCAAATGTAGCCTAAATTCAGGCACAGTTCCCAGGAAATGCTTTAGTATCATTATCTCAACGCCTCCTGCTAGAAGAACTCTGATTCTTGGCCATATCCCTGGGTGGTTCTTCCCTGGATCTTGGAGTAGTGGGGGCCACTGGCCAAGTAAGCAACTGGAATCTCCAGCGTGGAAGAGAAAAAGATGGAATCTGGCTTGTAAGTGGAAGCCCTAGTAGAACTATAAATAGGGAATCTCAGAAATGCCTGTGCCAGTACTTTAGCCAAAACAACTGGTTTTATGTCCCCCTTGCTCCAAACACTACAATGAATGTGACTGTCAATTTGAATAGCTTAGAATACTGCAGAGCATAAGCAAGTTGAATGCCTTCAAAGTATTAGCCACTGGTCAGATGGTAAACATTTTTCAGCATTACTTCTAATTGCACTTGATAGCAGTTCTGGGAGGTGCTCAGCGTTCATACCCCTCATCTACTTTGGCAAACCTATTTTTGTGACAAGACAGCACTGATACAACGCTAAACCATAAAAGCACATTTTCATAATGAGTTCAATGCTCTGAAAAGGGTGCAAGTTATATTAACTGTGTCAGCAGTTTATCCTACTACCTCAGTGTTCATACCTGCTACCGTTGTATCTTAAGTACCTGTTACTGTATTAATGCCTGGGTGTTTTCTGTTGAGTGTACATTACTGAACAAATGTAGAAGCTTTCTGGTTTGCCTCCTGAGTCCTGCAACACTGAAGACAGTTTGACTATCAGTCACGATGGTGGATTCTGTATAAAAGAGTCTCAAATGGAACATTGTTTTGAGAGGAAACTCTCTATCCCCAAAGAAATGGCCACGCTGCAATCAAAAGTGTGGCATATTAAAAAAAGATAGTAAGAAAAAGGAAAAGCCTGCACCCTTTCTGTGAGTTAGATGGCTGACAGTAGGGCTGAGGTTTGGGTCTCCCTGCTCACTGTCTTCTCTGAGCATAAAGTCCACTTTTGGGAAGCAGAAATATGGGCCACAATGGGAAGTTCCCTGTCCTGCCTTGATGTTTCTCAGGTACCCTTGTGTGGAACAGACACCCAGGCAGGTGAGGGCAGGAGCCAGACCTCTGAATCTAAGTTCACTCTCCTAAAATACTTCTAAAATATCTCTGTTTCCTTTCCTTTCTCCTCCCTTCCCCTCCCTTCCCCTACCCTCCGCCCTCCTGTCTCTCCTCCCTATCCCTTTCTTCCTTCCCTCCCTTCCTCTTTCTCTGTCCCTCTCTCTCCTTGGGCACAGCTAACCAGTGGCTGACCTCATTCCTTCCCTACCCCAGCCAGAGGAGGAGAGGACCACAGACTTGTACTCCTCGGGCCAGTACTATGTGTGCTTTAGCTTTAAAGCCTAAAGTGCTATAAGCTTCCAGTTTCTTTCCAGCAAAACCTACTGAGTGCTAGGCTAGAGGCTGGTTCTAATATTACAAATTAAGTGATACAGCCTTAGCACACAAAAGCTAAGAGAACTATTAGCAACAAGTTAGTGGTTGAGCCTGGGTTTGAACCCAGCTTAGGCAAGAGCTACAACGCTGAATCACCACCCCTAGGTCTTTTTATCTCTTAGTTCATTCAAACTCTATGATGGGAGCCGGGCATGGCGGCATACGCCTGTAATCCCAGCACTTGGGAGGCTGAGGCAGGACGATTGGCATGAGACCAGCCTGGGCTACAAAGTGATCTCAAAACCAGCCTGAACTGCATAGCAAGACTCTGTCTCAAAAAGACAAAATAATAATAATAATAATAATAATAATAATAATAATAATAATAACAAACTCTATGATGGGTAGGGTTATAATTTATGGAAATAGACAAATAAAAGAGACAAACTACCTGTGCAGCAAGAGGGCTGAAGAGAGGAAATAAAGGGAGAAAGAAAGGGAGGGTGGGAAGGACGGAGGGAAGATGAAGAGAATGACAGAATGACAGGTTTGGGAGGACACCAGGGGAAAGTGCTCCAGGTCCAGGGGTGAGGAGGCACAGACTATGGAAAGGATAGCTGAGAGGCAGGAAACAACTGAAATGAACAAATGAAAGAGAGAAAAGGAGGCCAGGGGGAAGGGACCAAACCAGCAGAGATGAAACAAGGTGGAGGAGGAAGATTCTAGAACTGCCCAGAAGCAGATGGGAGACAGTGCTGGGAGAAATCTTGATAAGAGATGATCAGTCCTGTCACCACCCAACTAACCATATGTCAATCACCTCCAGTCAGTTCCTGCCCACCCCCACCACACACACACACACACACACACACACACACACACTTGTCCCAATTCTGTGGATCTCAACCAAATATCACCTGGAAGTCTTTTACATATATAGGCATCTACTGGAACCACTAGAGTCATTTGGTCTGCACCTGAGTGACACTATTTTTAATAAGTTCTCTGGGTAGTTTAATATCTTATGGGTGTACAGAACTTTTCATTTGCCTCTTTTCCTTAACCCTCACTGGCCCTGGGCCAAGCCCAAAGCCAAGGCAGACGTTGCCTCCTCCACAGCTGCCTGGTTAGATAGCTGGACGGCTTTGTCAAACCTGTCAGCACTGGTCTTTCTGATAAGTCCCTCTTTAGAGAGTAGCCTAGAGAACCAGGGAATCAGGTGGCAAATATTGACCACCTCTTCAGTTCTGGCAGCCTGGCTAGGATTCCTGCTGGAATAGAAGAGGCAGAGCAAATTTGGCAAATATGGCAATGGGGGAATCTAGCTGTGCCCAGGAAGCAGCTTCCCCACTTGGAGTAAATCCAGGATGAGCTCCTAGAAGGAAGTGTTAAACAGAAGCTGAGGTTGCCTGTCCTATGGGCCTAGAACATCTAAGGCTAAGAACTCCTCCCCAGCCTACCCTGGGGGGGGGGGGGCTGGCACAGCACGTGGTGCCAGGGATCGAACCAAGGTCTCTGCAGTTGCCTAAGCTTTCCTAAGCAAGTGCTTTAGACTGCTGAACCATCTTGCCAGCCCTTTTTTTTTTTTTTTTTCTTTTTGAGACAGGGTCTCACTATGCAGTTCAGATTGGCCTTGAGCTCACTTTTGTAGCACAGGCTGGTCTCGAACTCACACTGATCCTCCTGCCTCAGCCTCCCAAGTGCTGGAATTATAGACTTTTGTTTTTTTAACCCGAAACAAGGGACTGAACTCAGGCCCTTGCCCTTGCCAGACAAGCACTTATTCTACTGAGCTATCTCCCCTGCCCCTCCCCTTTGGATAAAGGCCAGCAAAGAGAAATAATGGGCAGCAGATGGTGGCAGATCCACATAGAGTTCAAGGCCAGAAATGCAGCAGCTGACATGAGTTCCTTCTCCTGAAGCAGGAGTGACCTCTGCTGTTCCCAGCTCACCTTCACAGCCCTGAAGCCCAGAGATCCTGCTCCCTGTTGAATGCCCAGTCGCAGACACCAGTCACCTTGCGTTGCCTGAAATGAGTCAGTGGCTGAGCCTGAAGGCAGCCTTGTAGCCCAAGAAGGGGACAAGCACCAGAATTGGGGAACTTTACTATGCTAGGGAGCACCTGTCCTCACACCAGAAGAAGCTGTCTGTGAGGTTACTGGTGGAGGCCCTCTCTCCATTGCAGCACTGCTACTCACCTCAGGAATAAATGCATGTACACAGTTTTACAAAAACCATGTCTATTATTTAAAAATTCTGCAGCCATCTACTTTATTTTATTTTATTATTATTTTTTGTGTCTTTTTGAAATAGGGTCTCACTGTAGAGTTCAGGCTGGCCTTGAGCTCACTTCTGTGGCCCAGGCTGGTCTCAAACTCGCACTGCTCCTGCTGCCTCAGCCTCCCAAGTACTGGGATTACAGGCGTGTGCCACCACACCCGGCTTACCTTATTTTAAAATGTCAATCCCCTGCTGAGTGTAGTGGTATACCCCTGTAATCCCAGCACTCAGCAGTCTGAGGCATGAAGATCACCATGAGTTCAAGCTCAGGCTGTATTGCATGATGAGAAGCTGTCTAAAAAACACGCCCCACCAAAAAGGGCTAGAGTTAGTATGCTACACCAGAAGTCTGGCTCCCAGGCATATAGGGGTAGGACCATAGGGAAGAGGGGGCGGGGGAGGAAGTAGGATGCAGATCCTTTCTGCCAGCATGGTCTCGTGCTCTGTGAGCTGTGTCTTCAAGCACTGTCCCTTCCTGTTCACCCTATGCACCTCATACTTTTAGTTGCAGGGAAACTCCCAGCCTAGCCCAGAGAGACCTAGGGACTGTATTCTCTGAGAACAAAGAAAGTACTCGCCAGGACCTCAAAAGGACCTTTCTGTGTGTGTAGTGGGGGGGAGCTGGGGATCAAACTCAGGACCTTGCACTTGTCAGGCAGGCACTTGTGCCCCTGAGCTATCTCCCTGGCCTCACCCTTAAGAGGGCTGCCAAGCCAGAAACTATTCCATGCTGGTGGCATATTGGAAAGATGCTGACCTCAGCCACAGGGAAGTAGCAAGAAGGAGCTGGGCTGAGTTGGGTCCAAGTTCAGATCAGAGAACTGGCCTGATACTCTGATACTGTCTGATGCTGTCAGAACATCTTAAAGGATACAGATGAAGAAAAAAAGGAACAGACACAGGTTCTGAGAGCCTCACAGTATGCTAAAGGCTCCAGCTATAGCTGGCAACACAGAATCAGAAAACTCCACAGAAAGATACTGGAAAACTCCAAAGACCCAGACTAGGCTGGCCCTTTACTCACCACCACAAATACCTTTGTAAACCTAGCACAGGCCAGACAGACCCTCTCGGCTCTATATTCATGGGCAACTCAGAGAGCAGGAGTTACCAGCATCACGGAGGCTGGAGAAGTCTCTCCCAACAGCTGATCAGCCAAGAGGAGAGAGGACAAATGGGTAAGGCTGAACTGGCCTTGAAAATGACCACACCTTGAAAAGGCACGGAGAATCAGACTGAGAAGCTAGTGGACGGCAATGAGCAGGGCAAGATCAGAGAGCAGACAGCCCAGCTGCTGCACTGTTCTCTGTTTGCCTTCTTCCTTCCTTTAGTCTTCCTGCATTATTCCCACTGAGGCCAGAAGACTTGCCCTATTCTGGAAGGGGAATACTTGGTTGCAGAGCTGCCAGCCTCTGGCCCTGGACATAGAGCTGGCCGGGACTCTGAAAGATGAGGCCCGTTGGTTCCTCTAGACCACACCAGCTAGCTAGGCACTGAAACCAGGAGCATGACATCAGCATCATCTGGACCTGGGGCAGTAGCAGTCTTGTGGCTTCTAGAAAGGCTTGGCCAGCTCATGGGTTTTGTCTGTATTAGAGGCACAGCAGCGCCAGACCTATTAAGTTAGGTTACTGCCCATTGTCCTGCCCTTTGGGGAAGAGCCACCTATCCTCACACTCCATGTTCACGTTCATCAAGTTCCAAAATGAGAAGAAAGCGCCGGGGAGATAGCTCCGTGGCACAAGTACCCACCTGGCAAGTGCAAGGTCTTGAGTTTGAGCCTCAGTCCTGCAAATAAATAAATAAATAAGAAACAGAGAGGGGGGAGGGAGAGGAAAGATAAAGAGGCAGAGGAAAGTCTCTCTTGGTCCTCTAGGAAGTTGCCAGGTTGGAATGCTGGGGAGACCCAGTTGGGGACTGAAGGTGAAGGCAAGGGCTGGAAGCATATGCCCTTGCTTCAGCCGGCCAGATGAGGAATTTCTATCCCAGTGAATTCATGCCAGGCAGCTTCACTTGTCTCCAGTTCTGTGTCCTTCTTAAGTCAGGCAGGGAGGTCATCCACAGAGAGGGCCCCAGTGTGCCCACTCCAAAGCCCCAGTGCCACCTTCACTGCTGAGTGCTGAACACTCTTGCCAAAGCTCTGCACATGTAAGCCTTCTTTACCCTGGACTGGCAAAAGGTAGTGTGGCAGGATGTGATTCTCCAAAATGACAAGATGCACGGATGGGAGGAGCCCAGTCAATGGCCTCTCATAACCAGCCTCCTGGGCAGGGGACCCAGACCAGAGGGGAGAGTTCCCAGAAAGCATAGATGAAGGCCGGACAGAAGTTGTAAGGTATGGGTTCAAAGACTTGCTTCCACTTCTAACTTTGCCAAGAAGGGGTCTCCACTCCTCAAGCTACCCCTATGCCCATGCTGGTCATCTGGTAGGTAGAAGCCCTGACTGCTTCACCAGATCCCAGCATGCAGAAGTACCACCTGGAATCCTTACCCTAGGAACTTGAGAAAGGAAGAATAAAGAGCAGGAGAAAGACAGGGAACTCCCCAGAGTCAACACAGATGGGCCCTGCAGGGCTCTCCAGCAACCAGGGACTGGTAGAAGCCAGAACCACCCCAGGCTCACTCCCTCAGACTGTGTGTGTGTGTGTCTGTGTGTGTGTGTGTGTGTGTGTGTGTGTGTGTGTGTGTGTGTGGCACCAGGTATTTTCCAGGCAAGTGCTTATTCTACTGAGCTATCTCCCTGGCTGATCCAGGCCGAGACTTGTTTTTTTTAGCATATGTGCTGCCGAAGCAAGCACCCTCGGGACTTTGAGAAAGGCTACCTTCCTCTTCCAGGGGAGTGACCCTTCTTGTTGTCCCATGAGTACTCCTAAAAGCCCAGCCACAGAAGAGGACACAGGGACAGAGTCCTGAGATACTTGGACGAAAAATCCCAATAGTGATATGACAATTTAACATGGTGAAAATAAGACCAGGCAGAGTCCAGCAGGTGCACTTTCCATTTTTGATTGCACAGGACCCCAGGCCTTATGTGTGGCAGGTGAAGCGGATCGGACAGAGGGTGGGGATGTCACCCACTGTGCTTCCTTTCTGCTTGTGTTTTCTATACTAGACTTACTTGAATGAGATTATTAACTTGGAAAAGTGGGAGAGGAGAAACACTGAACTGCACAGCTCAGATGGCCTGTGGGCAGGGTGACCAGCATTTTGGAGTGGGGATGGGACACTGAGTCTGAATGCTTTGGGGGGTCAGGGTGAGAGCATAATGCTCTACACACCAGCTATGCAGATCTCTTCAGCCAAACTCAGTCCTTGCTGGGTCCACTTTCTCCAGGGCTCTTCTCTATTTCCTTTCCTGCCCATCCCCCTTACACACACTCCAACAGCCTGGGTGCCCACGGCCATGAACTTGAGTACCCAGTTATTCTCTATAACGCTCTCTCCTCTGTACACCCTGCCCCACAGCCAGGGTGCAGTTCCATCTCTTTAGCCATCCACTCAAATCCACTTTGTGGCTGCACTTTCTCCCTCCCACCTTTCTTTCCCTTCTTCAGTTACTATGGACCAGCAGGCACTTGCCCCAACCCTCTTTACTTTCCCCTTTTCTTAGGTCCCAAACACAGGTGTCATCTGCCCAGTTCCCTTTCTGGCCAGCCACATTTGGAATTGGACCCATGCACACACTCATTGAGTCACATCTACACTGGACACACACTCACAGATCCACACAGCCCTCACAAGAATCATGGAGGCTGCACCTGGGACACCCTCACCATGACACAAAGACATGCACACAAACTCAGCCTGACTTTCACAGACACCTTTAACTGGACCCCAGGACAGAAGGAAGTACCTTCACTAGCACCTAGCAGTTGGCTTGTCCGCTAGCACCTGGTTCAAAGTCGGCAGGTCAGTCAGACAAAGGGAGGCACGCCTGCCATTAGAGCACTTTAGGGAAGGGGTCACCCTCCCACCGACAGGGCAGGCATGCTCCTGCCTTTGCGCACACCACTTGGCTCAGGAATCTTTCTTCCAATCCCTTTTCCCTTTTACAAATCAAAGAAAGAAAAATCAGATCTCGGTATCTGTCTAGAGGGAAGCAAGTGCCACCAACCCATACTCCTCAGAGAACGACGTCCAGTGCCTAATGACCTTCACTGCTCAGTTTAACACAGTTCGACTGTGCCTTGCTCAAAGCCCCGCTTGCTTAGGCGCTTCGCCTCTCTGCAGTCCAGCGGGGGCGGGTCGCCGAGGCCCGACAGAGGAGAGGGAGCTCCTCGAGAGAAACCCCAAATAAATGCTGGAGCTCTATCCTGGTCTCTAGGTGCAGGTCCCTGAGTAATGACCTCGGAGTTGAAGTGGAGCCGGGCATTTTCTGCCTACCAAATTGTCTTCCTCACTCTGGACTCTGCTAGGCTGTCTGTGCGCCCCCACTGTTCTCTCCCCAGCCTCTCTTGGGGCTCTTATCCCGCTCTCGGTCTTGCGCTCCCCAGAGGGCCGGGAGGGCTTGTGTTCTGCGTTCAGGCACGAGATGGTGGGTAACAATCTGAGGAGTGGGGCCCCAATCCCAGTTCTGACCCTGTCTCCACCCCCACTCTCCCCTCCCACCCTCTACGCTCCCAGAGCTCTAGCAAGGCCAACCTCCTGTTCTCTGCTGAGTCTCGCCGGGTCGCCTTCCTCGAGCACTTTGATTATTGATCCAGCTGAAGCGGACTGGAGAGCAGAGGCTGCGCGTCCCAGGGGCCGGTGGGAGGGGGTTGGAGTGTAGGCTTGCGCGACGGTGCTGGGGAAAGGACGGTGATAAACTTTAGGAGAGGGCGCCACGCGTTCCTCTGTGCTTCGGGGTCGCCCAAGCCTCCTTCTGCCGGGCTCCGGGTCCCGCCGGACCTGCCGTGGAGGTGGGGGACCAACGCCTCCTCCTTCCTCACCCCTCCTCCCCCCAGGCGAAGAGCAGGAGACTGCGAGAACCCTGACTCCCGCCCAATCAGCAGGGAGGGGAGGAGCAGCCGGGCAGGGGCGGAGCCCGTGGTAGAGCTGTCAGGAGGGGGGCGCGAGGGGCGGGGAGCCGCGGGCTCGGCCAGCCGGGGCTGGCTTGGCGACGGTGGCGGCTGCAGCGGCGGCCGGCATGGGCGATGGGGTCGCTGAGCGAGACCTCGGCCCTGCGCGCCGGACGGAGTCTGGCGGCGGCCGTGGGCGCAACGGCGACCTCGGTGGGTCGGAAGACTTACGAGCTGATGGGGGTGGCCGAAGCCCAAGACAGATTGCGGGAACCTCGGCTTCCAGCCCCGCAGGCTCCAGAGAGAGTAGCGCCGACAGCGATGGACAGCCCGGGCCCGCAGAGGCAGACCACTGCCGCCGCATCCTGGTACGAGGTAAGAGGACAGCGCGCGGCTTGGGCATTCGCCCTGCCTCCACCCGGCCCCAGACCTCCTTGCCACCTCTCTTCCCAGTTCATTTGTTTATTCATTCATTCTTCATTCGGCCTCTCGCTCAGCAAATATTATTCTGAGAGTCTATTGTGTGCTGAACACTGAACAAGGCGGGGGACAAAGCGGCCAACGAAAGGAGTCCCCGTTTCTTGGCCTTACAGTTTTCAGACTCTCGGGCCCGGCGCCTCTCTCTGGGCCTGACCAGATGGTGATTGTGGTGGGTACAGAAACGGGTCTGAGAGCCCGATGCTCACCCCGTGTCCCCCAGGGCAGGCGTGGAAAAAGCGTCGAGCGCTCCAAGGAGACAGGACTTGGAGGGACTTAGTGGTAACCACCAGAGTAAAGGGCCCAGAGTCCCGCTCAGCGGCTGGGGCGCTCCCTCGCCCCCTGCCTGCCCATCCTTGCTTCCCTTTGCCCGCGATCGGGACCCGCGCCGCGCCGGCTGCTGGCGGGAGAGAGCTCGGCCCGCGCAGCGGAGGGCTCGGCGCTCGCCAGCCTGAGCTTCTGTTCCGGTTCCCACGTCCTCGCCGCTCCTGGGCTGGGCCCAGCTGGCCCTCGGCGCCACTTTTTCTTAGTCTGGCCTTTCCCGTCCTTGTTCTTCTGACCCTGGCCCTCTCTTCTTTCCTGGTCTTTGCTCCATGCTCAACTTTCCTTCTTAGCACTCTGTCTGCTACACCCGGCGAGGCCGAGGCTCCCCGGCCCGCAGCTCCAGTCTCTTGAGAAGCAGTGGGCTCCACTTTCTCTCAAGCTGGGCCTTGCCCACCGAGGACAAGAGAAGAGGGAGGAGTCTTCTGGGTCTTGCCCCCGGCCTGTGGCCAGGCCGCGACCAGAGCCTGAAGTCCGTTGTCCCAGCCATCTCCGCGTTTTTGGCTTCGCTTTCCAAGGCTCCTTCCTCTCCTGTGCGCTCAGCCCCCTCTGGCTGTGTCTTTCCAGCCTCTTCTTCCCCTGCACCCATGGGAGAAGCCCCGGCCCACTGCAGGCGCTAGCCAGGTCTGCCGACTTCCTCCTCTGCCCCGGGGTATCCCGAGTTTATTGAAACAGAGCTCTGGAATACTTTGGCAGGTAACCAGTCTCCCTGAAGCTGCAGAGTGGGAGTCAATCTAGGAATGGGAGATAGGGCTGGGGTCCAGCAGGAGGCAGCTGCCTTGGAGAGGAGGGACACACCTTGGCTTTAGGAAAGATTCCTGGCACCACTTGGTGACCACTGGGCAATTGGGCACCCATGCCCAGTCAGGGGACAGGGGTGGGTCAAGGAGGTTGCACAGTAACATTTCAGCTGGTGTGAGGACCTGTTGAGCTCCTGGGATTAAATTCCATTCCATTCCATGGACTGTAGGATGTCCAGAATGCAAGGTGTGGACAGCTGGTTTGATTTCCTTAAGGGAATCTGTAGGGCTACCAGAGAGGAAGAAATAAGTCCCCCAAGCCCACACACTCCAAGGGAGATCTCAAGTCCTACCTGTGCCATATACACACCCCTTCTGTCAGGGCAAGTGTAAATTCAGAGTCCACCTACCACATTCTTCGTGTTACTAACTGTGTGTATAGAACAAATTTCTGGTACAGGTGTCAATAGAATAGCCTCCATGTGGACTCTCAGAAGGTGGGAATGAACAGTGAGCCTCCATCCACAGAGCCAGAGGTGGATTTCGCCTACACGAGGAGGGCCTGGGTATACCTTCAGGGGGGTGTATTTTTATAAATTTCTATTTGCACATAGAAATGTTATTTGATTTGTAAAACATAATGGAAATATTAAATATAAAGCACAGAGGATCTATTTACACACCTAATAAAAGTGAAAGGCAAGTGGAACCCTCATAAATCCCCCAGCCCAGCTCCATTTAACGACAAGGTTATTACAAGCCTGAAATGCCCAGGACGTCATTTACCACTAATCCCTCCTAGTCAGGGTCACCTGTGTCAGTCACAAGCAGCCCCACCATGGCTCAGGATCTCGGCTTTGATAAATGGAACAGGCCTGACACTGCCAAAGAGGAATTCCAAGTGCTTTGGCCCCAGAATGAATGGATATTCCTCATATAGGCCCTAAGTACATTTTGCCCTTGACTTTTGAAGAGGTGCCGCCTAAATCCTCATTTTTGGAGGAAGCCGTTAAAAGGTGAAAGGGAACTATTTCAAGCCCGTCCAAGGTTGCTGTTGGGGTAAAGGTCTCCCAGTCAAAGCCTCCTTCCCTGCCTTCAGAGTCTTTGCAGCCTCCCTTTGGTTCTGTATTCCCCTTGGAGGGCCCCACCCTAGACTGCAGTCTACTGAGGAAAGAAGCCTAAGGCTCTAAGAAGTAGAAGAGCTTGGGGAGCAAAACTAAGCAAAATTGGTTTAGAATATAGGGGCTCCAGCCCTTGGAACCTGACCAGTTCCTTTGTCTCAGTCCCTGTCTCTTCCTCTGTACAAAGAGACCCCCAGCCCTCACCTTGAAGGGCGCACCAAGGATCCAAGGACCTTGCAAAACTGCCAACACCCAGCAGTGGCGGCGGCGGGATCTCCATATATTTTTGTTGAAGGAAGGAGGGAGGGCGCTGACTCACAAATCATTTCTAGTGGATAAAGCAGTGGGCCTCAGTTGTTAGAGGTCTCTCCCAAGTTACCGCCCATCCACCTCCCAACCTCACTCTCTGCCCCACCCCCACCTTGTGTCCAGGTTGCCCTGGACCCTTAAGAGAATAGTGAGGGCTCTAGAGCCTGGCTGGTGGGGACCAATGGGCTCCTCTTTGCAGGCCAGTAAGTGAGGTCCTCCCCGATTCCCTTAGGGGCCGTTCGGCCACTGCGCTACACACCCTGTCTCAAAATGGAGGCTGCTGCTTCCACAGCAACACAAGCCAGGCCACAGGGATAGCAGGCCGGGCGCACCACATGCACCCCTTACAACACCGCATCTCTGACACAGGCTTCTTCTGACCCATTCTGCTCACAGCCTCCTAGGTTCCCCCACATTCCCTGTGCACAGCCCCCTAGCTGATGACGGGTATGCGTTGGAGGATCCTTTTGTTTTGTGTTTGGAAAGGGCGCAAAGACCTCCGGCTGGAAGCTGCAAGACAGAACCGGCCCTCCAAGCGGCGGCTCTCACCTCCCAGTGCTGTGACCTTTTCCAAGAAACCGGTTTACTGCAGGCAAAAGACATGGACAGCTCTGACCCCAAATTTCCTGCAACGTCACAGTCCACATTCGCCTATGTGCCTTCGGAAGCTTCCATATGCTTCCTAAATTAAGCCTGACCGCAGTTCAATAGCCGATCTCGATAGATCCGAAATGCTCCTCAGTACTTTTATGGATAATTTGTGGCTCAGTTCTCGGACCACTCAAAGCTGGTCTCTACTCACCGAAACTTCAGGACCGGATGCCGCCTCTACAGGTGAAACCCCATTCAAGCTGCACCTTTCACAGCACCCCTCCTTCAGGAAGCCGCAGGATCCCTTGGAGGAGTGAACTGATCTGTGGAATCTACTGGCGGAACATAGTGGCTGGGAGGAAAAGGGGAAAGGGGTGTACCCAAGGTTGGGTCTCTGACTCAGGCTGGGTAGAGCCCACCATGGGTGTGTGGGAAGGCAGGGGGATATGCAAGGGGTGGTCTGATCCCCAGGAGAATCCGAAGGCAGCCAGAACCTGCCTTCCAGAATACTTACACAGCATAATGGCGTGCACCCGGCCAGACCTGCCTCCATCAGAAACTCCGAAAGCCCCAGGCTGTGGCTTCAGCGCTTCGGCTGCAAGCAGCCCAGACCGCGAGGGCGGACGCCCACTCCGGCAGCGGGATCTGGGCTCAGTACCGCCCTGCGTCCGCCCCATTTCCACTTGGATGTCAGTCGGCCACTGGGCCTCGGCCTCCTTGGTGCGGCTACAGGCCTAGCGCTGTGGAGCGGGGCTTTTGGCTGCGAAGACCAGCGCTGTGCTGCAGGGAGCTTTGGCCTTCGAGTCCTGATTCCGGCGCCTCAGCGGAACCTCAGTCTGCTGAATCTGCTCACAGCCCAGACCCAGCCCCCTGGGCCGGGCCGTTGAAATGTTTACAGGGAACATGCAGAAGACTGCATTTAGAGATTTCTATGCTTGATTTTAGTTCTAGTTTTCTTTTTTGCGGCGAATATTCGATTTACTTCCCCCCACCCCCTGGGATGGCTGTTTTATTTTACGTAGTTTCCTTTTCATTTCGTTGTTTTTGACAGGAGACCCACATTCTCACCGCCATCAGTGCCAGTCCCTGGTGTTTGGGTAATTACTTCCCCATGAATGTGCCCACCAATCCTACCCTCATACGCTTACACCAGCAGGCCCGTAGCCACGGTCGCCCTGTGTGTGTCACCCTGTCGTCAAGGCCCGGGAACCACGAGGAGAGGGTTCGATGTCCCTTCTCTAGCGCTGAGCTCAGAGGCTGTAATACCGCTCGCTGGCTTGTGCGTCCTTCCGCAGGAGGGACCCTGAAGTAGAGCCTGTGCCGACCAAGCCTTAGGAAGCTGGGGCAGTGAGGGGAAGCTGGTGCGCGCAGACTCGTGCCATCTAAGCACCCAATTCAAGTCGTAATACTTGCGTGCATCATCTGTAGGGAGAAAGGGTCCCTGCCTATGCCTAACGCCGGCCTAGAAGCCTGCGTTTTCTTCATTGCCCGCCACCTCCGGCTCCCTCCTGGTTACGTTTCTTTAATTTCTATTTAACAGGGGTGGGAGGGCTGTGAGAGGAGCTGATGAAATTGTCTTCTAATTCTTATTTTCTCCATATAAAGTTGACCTGACCCTTTGGGGAGATTGTAGCTGTTTCCTGACTGCACTAAGTTCGTACCCACATTAGAGATGATCTGACTGAGGATACAGAGTCCAGGTGAGCTTTCCTGGGACACCCGGGGACCAAGGTATCCTAGGCGCCTGGCTCGTCCGTCCTCTGTCATCTCTAGGAGGATATCTCAGACGCTGCTACCACGCCTGACATACTCTGGTGGCATGGAGCACCTCGGAATGAAATGGCAGATTGGCGGAACCTGGTCTGTACATCACCCAATAAAATCAGCAGCGGGCAGTGCAGATATAGGCGGGGAAGGACGCAGTGAGGCCGTGCCTAAACAGGAGCGTGCCACGGCCTGGTTTCCCCTCAACCATTGCCTTCCCTGGCAAACACGATTGTGTGCCTACAGTGAGCCAGACTGATTTTAGCTGGGGCTTTCCGCAAGCTGCTGCCCAGCCTCCTCTCAGGAACCTAAGCGGCTCGCACCTAAGACTGCAGCCCAGTAGCGGGGTGTGCCACGGAGGTCAGCGGAGCCTGGAGTCAGGTTCCGGTGCACTGCGAGGGGGCCGCGTAGGAAATGAACACCGTCCCGCCGATCCAGGTGCTTTCCAGATGTGTTCCTGGTGCACCATAAGCTCGCAAGTATGTGTGGAGCAAACAAAAGACAAAATCGTCAGCCGTATTACCGTAGGTACGCAGCAGATAACGCTCTTGCCGCGGAAGTTGGAAATCGAGAAACTTCTTTGCGACCCCTTATTTTGAGAATTCTGTTTTTGCAACCTACAACTTTAGAAACCACTGAAAAATGAAACATGAAAAACTTTAAGCTGTTGGGGGCCTGGCGGGATGGCTCAGTGGTCTAAAGCGCCTGCTTGGGAAAGTTTAGGCGGCTTCAGGGACCGCGGTTCGATCCCAGGCACCACATGCTGCGCCAGCCCTTCCCTTGGGGTGGGCTGAGCTGGCCATAAAAATGAATGAATAAGCAAACAAAGGTTCTGAAACAAGAAAAAAATAAATAAATAAAATTTTAAAAATTCTTAAAAAAAAAAAAAAACTTTAAGCTGTTGGGCCGGCGGGATGGCTCAGTGGTCTAAAGAGCGCTGCTTAGGAAAGCTTAGGCGGCGTCAGGGACCACGGTTCGATCCCCGGCACCACACGCTATGCCAACCCCACTCCCCGGGGAAGGTTGAGCCGGCCATAATAATAATAATAATCAAATTAGAAAAACTTTAACCTGTTGTTATTGTTCTCCTACTAGTAGCCAGGACACTGCTTAGAAGCTGGATATGGCAGGAGCTCAGGAGCAGGATAAGCTCCAGCACGCAGGTGGCTTCTGAGTGTAAGGCTGCCAAGCGAAGGTCCCCCAGTAAAGGCTTATTATACCTTTAATTCTAGCACTCAGGAGGCTGAAACAGGAGTATCTCAAGGTTGATCAGCCTGGACTAGGTATTAAATTCAAGACCTCCCCCTAAAACTACTCATGCAATTGAGAGAAATAATTTTTTTTTTTGTCTTTTTGAGACAGGGTCTCGCTATGCAGTTGAAGCTGGCCTTGAGCTCACTTTTGTAGCCCAGGCTGGTCTTGAACTCACATTGATCCTCCCACCTCAACCTCCCAAGTGCTGGGATTACATGTGTGCGCCACCACGTCCGACTGAGAGAAATAATTGATAAATCTGAGTCCCTCCCTTTCCAACTCACAGGCCTGAAGCCTGCGCTAGAGCTTGAAAAAAAACAGGCAGTTGAAGGGGTGGTTTCTGAGTTTTGCTGGAAGGTTTGGCTCCCAAAAACTTCCAGCTGGCAGGTCTCATGGAGCTTTGGGTAGCCAGGTTGGGCCATGTTGAGCCTGAGGATGACACCCCCCCTTGAGGTCCAGCCTCTGGCAGGGCCACACCTAAAATGTACCCAACTAGAAAAGAGGGTTTAAACTCAAAAGGTAACAAATGCTTCCTACAAGAACAAAACTGGAAGCTGGTAAAAGCTCCTCAAAATAGCCACCAATATGGAGTGTCTATTAAGGAGGTTTTCCGCACTCTTAAGGAAGCACATGATTTAAAAGCAGGCTCATATTCCATAGGCTGTTGAGCAACTTACCTTTATAAAAAATTTAATCTACAGTAGTCATCCTTCCCTCCCCCTGGAACTGGAGACCAAACACGTGCTGGAGAGCAGGCCAGCATGGCAGGTGGGGGCTGGAACCAAACCCTGGCCCCTGCGCTTCCCTAAGCAAGGGTTTAATCCGCTGAGCTGTGCCACCAGCCCTTCAATACATTTTTAAAAAATTAAAAATGACAACTTTTTCCCATGCCTGTCCCCAGTAGCCTCAATTTCCACCAAGCTCAAAGGCAACCATTTGTACCGCTTTCTTGTAGATCACTTTCTGTACACACGGCAGTACGACTCTATTATTTGTTTTCCAGTGCAAGCTGGAACATAAAGAACATTTTTTTTTTAACAGAAGGATAAGTTTATTTTTATATGAACTGGAAGGACCATGATATATGCTTTATAATCAGGGCCTTACTGATGCAGTTTTGCTCTTTTCCTTATCTGTTGCAAGTATGTAAGTTACTCTAATAAACCTGGTCCTTGGTTATTACCACATGTGAAGGTATGTGTCTGGAAGTCCATATAAATGGGCTACTGAGTGAAAGCTATTACCAGCAACACCCAAAATTGCTTGCTTTGGGGCCAGCGAGATAGCTCAGAGGACTAAGGCACTTAGCAAGCTCAGGGACTGCAGTTTGATCCCAACACCGCATACTAGGCTATCTTCAACCCCAGGGCAGGCTGAGCCCCGCCAGAGTCCAGGCATAGTGGTGCATGCCTGTAATCCCAGCACTGGGGAAGCTGAGAGAAGGAGGATCACCACTGAGCACTACCAAGCTGGACAGTGCGAACCTGCAACAACCGAATACATAAAAAAATAAAATAAACACGCTTGCTTTGCATTTAACCAGCTTGGTTTACAGTGAGCTAGATATTGTCAGGTTATTCCATGAAAAAATATCTGCCCTTTCTCTACATTGCATATTAGATGTCCTTTGTCAGTCTTACAGCTGACAAATATTATCTCAATGATATGTTAATCTTTGATTAAAAATGAGCATTTGCCATGTTTATTAGCTAGAATTTTTCTGCAGCCCTCAGGTTCGATGACCAGCATTAATTTTCAAGTATTCTTTTCCTTGATTATTTGTAGAAACTATATGTTATAACTGCTCCATGTCTAGCTTTCTGGGTATCACAGATAGTATGCCGATGCTTTCAATGTGCTATGATTTCCTTTAGCTCATAATTTGTCACTTTTGTTTATATCTTTTTTGTCTACTGAGATATAAAATATCTATTCATTCTAAAAGAAATTCATGCTATGTCATTCTATACTATGTTAAAGCAAAAGGCTCATTATTTTGCCACATAATACATGTTCATTCCCAGGATTTGTCACCCCAAGTTTTCCTAGTAACTGAAAAATATAATTATGTTAGCTGGTATATAGCAAAAAAGGGAGGAATGTTTTTCACACTTTTTATTTATTTATTTATTCATTCATTCATTCATTTATTTATTTATTTATTTATTTATTTTTGTGGTACTGAGGATTGAACTCAGGACCTTGCGCTTGCCAGACAAGTGCTTATTCTACTGAGCTATCTCCCTGGCCCCCAAACTTTATTTTTCACTTAACAAATACTTGTGGAGAGCCTTATATCTAAAAGCATTCAATTTTTTATTACTTATACAATGTTACATTATGTAAATATAATATGGACTTAACCAGTTCCCTATCGATGGTTATTTAAGTTGGTTTTAGTTTTCCAATATTACAGCCAGTGCTTTATTTTTTAAAAATTTAAAAAAAAATTTTTTTCTTGTTTCAGAACTTTTTTTTGTTTGTTTATTTATTTTTATGGCCAGCTCAGCCTGCCCTGGCACAGCATGTGGTGCCAGGGATCACACCACGGTCCCTGCAGCTGCCTAAGCTTTCCTACGCAGGCACTTTAGACCACTGAGCTATCCTGCCGGGCCCCGCAGCCAGTGCTTTATATCCTAATCTTAAAAAGTTTTCTTTTTTAATTTGTGAGACAATTTGGAAGATGTAAAAATCAAGTAGTATATTTTAGTGTTCTAGGGAATTGTTAACTTTCTGTCATGATAATAGTATTTTGGCTTAGTTTCTTTTTTGTTGTTGCTGTTGTTTAGACACGGTCTTGCTTGAACTCACTAGGTAATTCAGGCTTGC
>PVJA010025751.1:0-30417 GCA_004027025.1 Myocastor coypus
GGGGAGGGGAAGGAATGGAAAGGAGAGGAGAGGAGCCGAGCTCAGTTCAAGCTCCTAATCAGTGATTCTCCACGCCTTGGAATCCACAGTTCACTGAGTGAGCAAGGACATAGTACTCAAACGGCGTCTGACCCCGGGGACCATGATGCTCAGGGCCTGGCTGGGCCCGGCTACCATGACACGCATCCACAGTTAGAATCTCACTACCTAACGCAGCCAAGCCTGAGGCCCCACAAGCGACAATAGGTGGGGCCACTCCATCAACAGATGCCGGTGGCCACGGAAGACCTCTGCTCCTGAGAAAGCTCACTCTGATTGGTTTTCTTTCTGGATTTGAGAAACTCCACCAAAGCAAAGCTCCTGGACCACAGTCCTAGCTGTGCCACTTCCCAGCTAAGCGACCTTGGACAAAGTGCACGACTGGCCGATGCAGTTTTCCTAGAAGGTAACTATCACCATGATGTCAACCAGGAGCTGAGAGGACTGCACGACAAAGGACATCGACTCTGTAGCGCAGTATCCAGCACACGCTAAGTGTTCATCACATGATTGATGATTGCAATCGTGATAAAAATGAAAACGCGCAACTATTTCCAAAGAGCAATTTTTTTAAAAAATACTGTTTATTACTAGGGCCACTCTTCAGAAGAACGGAAAGGAGCTGGAATGTGAGAGCTTTTTATTTTGTTTTGTTTTGTTGAGACAAGATTTCGCTATGTTGTGTAGGCTGGCTTTGAACTCGCTTATGTGGCTGAGGCTGGCCTTGACCTCAGGGTGATCTGCCTGCCTCCTCCTCCCTAGCGCTGGGATTCTCACAGTGTGGCAAAGGTTATGAGAGTTCTAGAAACAACGTCCCATGCGGAGGGACTGAGGCAAGCAGAGATGTTTAGCAAAGATAAGACACAAACAGAAGATAAATAATGCAGCACCGTCTTCAGACGCGAGGATCAGGCCAAGGGTGTGTGGCCTGATCAGATGTATTTCCAGAAGAAAATGCTTAACTGAAAAGAAGGTAGACTACGGATAGCACTGAGAAGACCTGGAAATTTGGATAAAGATTAAACAATGAATTTTTATTATTCTCAAATGGAAATTATTAATTTCCTTTCATTATCAGCAGAGACAAACTTCAACAGAAGCAGCAGTGACTAAGATTGTGTTACCAAAAAATATCAAAAATATTTCCACATCGCACAACAGCTGTGGCAGTTATCCTAAAATATTCCTAATATTTTGGGTAACCAACTACCTCAACTTGCCCCAAGAATGAGGGGGTTCTCAGGATGCAGGACTCGTAGTGCAAAATTTCTAGAAGTTCCAAGAAAGCCATGTCCTAGTTATAGTCATCACTGCTTTGAAATTACAGTAGTTGTAATATCAGTAAACAATGAAGTTATTAGCTATGTTAATAAAGAACCATTTAAATTGTTACATCACAATTTAAGAATCTTATATCTGATAAATATTATCAAATTAACATAACATCCTTTATAATAATTTTTACTTCATGCAATATATTTAAAAGCATGTCTTAAAAAATAAATAACATAATACTCATTAATTTACTGAAAAAGTTGATGGCATGAATTATTTAAGAGAGAGGAGGACTGGCAAAATAGCTCAGCAGTCTAAAGCACCTGTTTAGGCAAGCTTAGGCAAGCTTGGGCAACCACAGGGACGGTGGTTCAATTCCCAGAATCACATGCTGCACCAGCCCCACCCCCAGGGCAGGCTGAGCCAGCCATAATATAAAAAAAAATTAAAAATAAAAAGAGAGAGAGAGGAGACAAAGACTATGGGTTGGGGATTATAAGCAATCAGATTTTTCTCTTAGGTTTGGAAACCTAAAACACATAACAATTATTTACAGCAGAAGAGGCCTCAGGACTTGTCTCCCTAGACAAAGAATGCATGGGGCCATTTTTTGCTCCTAAGAAACCTCCTGAATTCCTCTTCTGTTACTCATATTGTTGAACAGGTGACTCTACTTTGATAGCTATCAATTGATATGCTATTTTGCAACAGCTATAAATGCTTCCCATACAAGTCTTAATTTGGCAGGTCTTAATATTTTCTATGAATTAATGCAAGACAAGTTAGATTTTAAAAAGATTAAGCTTAAGGAAGTGATGAAAATAATCGTGAACTCTTACCAGACACCACCGGACTGCTGACAGACACCGGCTCCTGCCCCGGCATAGGTCCAGGCTTGACAATGGCTGTGCCACTTTCTCAGGAGACAGTCCAAGACCCTTTCTCTTCTGGTCAACATAATCCCAAGCTGCCAGCCCAATGTGGCCAGAAGGCAGTGTTCTCACGATGGCTCTTGTCCCGGTATACACGGATTTCTTCACTTCCCTGTCATTTTTACAAAACCTCCTAACCAGCAAAGTAGACCGCTCCCTTTTGTTTTTAAAAAGATCTTCTTCTGTATCTTCGCAATTATCAGAGCAGTCTTCGAAATGGCTCAGAAAGGCCTTGGCAGGTGGACTGTGAGTGCAATCCTCCCTGTAAAAGCGGTAACTGGAGCACAGCAGGCTGGCCTTCCCGCAGGAGCCTTCACAGTGCAGGCATTTGTCATCCAGGGGGGCGCCAGCACACCCAAGTGGCCCGTTCCCGTTCTCACAGCTCTGCGCCGCCAGTTCCATCAGTTTACACGTATACGCCACATAATCTTTCTGTTGCTCCCTCTCAGAAAATGCCACACAATTTCCACAATCATCCAAAATCAAGTTTTGGGGTAGGGTGTGCAAGGAGTCTTCCACTCTCCTGTCAAGCTCACAATGAAAGTGGAACACCGAGTCGTTGCTGTCAGCGTGTGCCCCGTCATGCTCTCGGAACCTGCGATGGCCTCCTGAAGGACCGATGTCTATGGGAGGGCCGTCGATTTCCAGCTGAATACCAGAGAACACCTTTTCTTCCAGTGGAGAAGGAATTCCAGTCTTGAGACGCAGGTCTTCCTCCATCACAGAGGGGCATGTTGTATAAAACTGGTCCTGAGGAAGGCCCTGCTGATGGTTTTGAAATACCTGGGTGCAGGGAATGTTAAAGTTTTCTGGACAGCCCGCCCTGCTCATCTTGTAGTGCTCTTCGTTGCTGTTCTCATCTATTTTCTCCTTCACTATTGAGAGGATGCTGGGCAGGCTGCCTCCACGGGAGACTTCCTTACACTGGTTCCACGGTGAGGCGGCGGTAGGAGGCCGCCCGCTCGGCCCGACAGCAGGCATTCGTGGCACGCTGACGTCTGCGACCCTTTGGCCCCTTTCGTCTGTGGCCAGCGGGGCAGGCACCACTTTTCTCTGCCTCGCTGGGATGAGAACAGAAGAGGCCATTTCCTCAGATGTCATCTTGAGCCATGCACAGCTTTCGGCTTCACCTGTCCGCCTGGGTGGTCATGTCAAGACTTCTAGAAAATAACCGACTGCTGAAATAATCTCAGACATCCACTGGTCCTTCTGAGAAGCCAAGTGACAATTCCTTTTCATCCAGGTACGTTAAGAAGCACCTCGTCTTTTTCTAGCATAGCTTCCTATCATGATTACTTTAAATTGGAGTTTTAAGATAACAGGTCACTGTTATTTCCTCTGTTATTTGAAGAAAACAGCTTGAAGACTTTTATTCAGAATTGCATTGTTCAACTTCTAGTCCATTATTAACTTGCAATAATTTAAAGATCCAGCTTGAATTTTTTTGTGGAACCTGTAAGAAAAGGGATACTGTCAAACAAAAAACTCCGGCACTGAACGTATTTTTAAATGAACTTATTAAAAATTTTAAGCTAATACAAGTGATAAGTTAACTGTGAGAAAGAAGTTTTGCAATCAAATATTAGACTAGTGGCTGGGAGATAGCTTAACAGTCTAAGCACCTTGCTGGCAACCTCAAGGATCTAGGTTTGATCCCCAGTACCGCTTGCCGTGCTGGTTCTGTGCCATGCCAGCCACTGAAGCTTGTGTGGTGGTACATGCCTATGATCCCAGTGCTGGGAGGCTGAGACAGGAGGATCAATATGAGTCCGAGCTGCACAGTAAGACCCTGCACCAAACCAATACATTTTTTAAAAAGAAAAAAATTAGTTTAATATTTTATACTTCAATTTAACATTTCAAAGCTTCTGCTTCCAGCCAAAAAAAGTAAAAGGAAATAAATTTATTCTATCACCTTAAATAACTAATAAAGAGAAGTTTGAAAAAATGGTTTTCAAATACTAAAATAACAACACAGAACAGTCATCACTGAAAGAAAAAATGTAAATCTTATAAATGTCAAATTCACTGATTCGAGTTTCTAGGTTATAGGCCAGAAAAGTGAATCTAGATAGAACCTGAGAGGGAGAGAAAAGTAAGGACTTTGGAGAGGCCAAGGAAGCCAGAAGGAAAGCGCCAAAGGAAGAGCAGCAAGGCAGAAGTGGCCGCAGCGCTTTCAGCAGAAAGAAGGCAAGCCAGAGGCAAGTGGAGTGAATCTTTAAAGTACTAAAAGACAAAAATACAAGGGCCTGCGAGACAGCTCAGTGGACTAAGCGCCTGCTTATCCAGGAGCAGGGACCAGGGTTCCATCCCCAGTACCGCGTGTTGCACCAGCCCATCCCCAGGCATGCTGAGCTGGTGACCAAGACCAGGCATGGTGGTGCACACCTGTAATCTCAGCGCTGGACAGGCTGAGACAGGAGAATCACGACGAGTCTGAACTGCATAGTGAAACTGTACCAAATATATAAAAAATTTCTAAAAAGAAAAAATACATTAAAACTTAGAGTTCTATAGACAGCAAAAATGTCTTCTGAGAGCCGGGCGTGGTGGCTCACGCCTGTAATCCCAGCACTCGGGAGGTTGAGGCAGGAGGATTGGTGTGAGTTCGAGACCAGGCTGGGCTACAAAACTGAGCTCAAGGCCAGCCTCAACTGCATAGCGAGACCCTGTCTCAAAAAGACCAAAAAAAAAAAAAAAATCTTCTGAAAATGAAGTGACTTGTCCAGCACACAAGCTGAAAGAATCCATCCCTAGTTGGCCTACACTATAGAAAGTGATCATTTAAGTCCTTTAAGCAGAAGGAAAATGCCAGCTAGAAACCTGCAACTACATATAGGATAAAGAGCTGAAAATCATTAAATATGTGAGTAAACACAAGTTTTCCTTATTTTAATAACCTAACTAGTATTAAGGTAATTGACCTTTAAAGGAAAAATTAATTATAATGTTATATTTTTAACTGATATAGGGGCAAAGTGTATAAACAGAGAGAGCTCTGCAGAGCTGCATGTGAGCAATTTCCTGTTCCATGCGGCCTGACCACCGACCCACCGACCCACTGATCCACTGACCGACCTCCCCAGCCTCCAGTTCCACTGAGCTGAGTGGGAGCAACTTCCTCTTCCACGTGGCCCAACCCACTGACCTCCACCTTCTCTGGACCCATCCCTCCCAGGTACGTCAAAAGGAGGTAATTAGTCAGAACTTAAGTGAACTAAATTACAAACTCCTAATTTAATATCAGCCAAGCTACGCAGACATAAAGTTTGCTCTTACTGTGTAACATGCAAATTCAAAAGTTCATCAACTGCTAACCATCACTACCCACTGTTAGTGTTCCTAACTGTAGTTCTGTAAACACAAAACTAAAACTGCCTTAACCATACAATCTCTTTTGGGTAAGAATTACGCTAAAGGTATAATTGCACCAAGCTCAGCCGCAAAGGTCACAGGACAGTGCTCTATGCAACGGCAATGAGAAGGAGCAAAATGCAATCTCAGGTCCCAAGCCCACCCTGAAAAATTGCAGGAGACACGAACATAGAAGAAAACGGGAATCACAAAGTTGACATCTCTGAACTAATGCCATCTGAAGTAAAGAAACAACTACAGAAAGGTATGGAGCAAATCAGATCAGAGATAATCTCTGAAGCAAAAAAAAGAAATGTGTGAATTAACAGCATCTGAAGTAAAGAAACATCTGAAAGTAGGAATAGAGGAAATGAAACCAGAAATAATCTCCGAAGTAAAAGGAGAATTTTCTGAATTATTAGCATCTGAAGTAAAGAGACAACTGCAGAATGCTACAGAGGAAATCAGATCAGAAATACTTTCTGAAGTAAAAAAAGAAAGGATAACCATAATGAAAGAATTAATAGCTGCTTCTGAAGAATACACTGATAAAAAATTGGAGGAGATTAGAAAAACTTTGGAGTCCTTGGATGAGCAATATAGGAAAGAAACGGATCAGATGGAGCAGACTCAAAGAGAGACACAGGAACTTAAGACCTCAGTGACAAGCTGGCAAAGCCATCTGAATGAAAGTGAAGACTGAGTTTCAGATCTTGAAGACACTATTGTAGCTAGAGAAAAGGTAAGAAAGGATCTCTTAAAAACAACTAGGATGCAGGAAAAAATTATTCAACATGTACAAGATGATGTAAAGATGAACAACGTGAGATTAATAGGCATCAATGAGAAAGGAGTTAATCAAAATGACATAAAAAGAACATGAGCAGAAGTATTAGCAGAAAACTTCCCAAATATGGGGAAACAATATGTCAGTCAAATGACTGAAGCATTAGAGTTCCAAATAACACCAACCCAAATAAAAACACACCCAGACATATAATAGTCAAGATCCCAGAAATTTAGCATAAGAATAGCATACTAAAAACCACTAGAGAAAAGAAACAGATCACATTGAAAGGAAAGCCCATCAGAATAATGGCAGATTTCTTCTCACAAACCATGAAGTCAAGAAAAGCATGGAGAAGAGCGCTTCAAGTTCTTCAAGAAAACAAATTCCAGCCCAGACTGTTATATCCTGCAAAACTCTCTTTCAAGTTTGTTGGAGAAGTAAAATATTTCCATGACAAAGAATGACTAAAGAATTTCATGATGGCAAAGACAACCCTACACAGACTACTAAAACACATTCTAGAGAGGGACCAAAATGATCAGAACTTCATAAATGAGAATGGAAAGAACTGACCCAACAGGGCAAACAATTAAACACCTGGGGAAAGGGGGTAACCAACAGCAGGTAAATAACATGGCACACACAAATCAATACATCTCAGTTATAACCATCAATGTAAATGTCTCAATTCACCAATTAAAAGAAATAGACTGGCACAGTGGATTGGGAAGGAAAGCCCAACAATATGCCACATATAAGAAACCCACTTAATTCATAAAGAAATTCATAGGCTGAAAGTGAAAGGATGGAATATAATACTACATGCCCCAGCACCTAAGAAAAAAAGCAAGGGTAGCAATCCTACTCTTAGACAGTCTCAGCTTCAAACCAAGAATGATCAAAGGAGATAAAGAAGGCCACTGCATACTAGTTAAGGGAAAAATTTAAGATGAAGTGATAACACTAATAAGTATGTATGCACCCAACACAGGAGTACCCAGCTATATAAGATGAATCTTAATGGACATGAAAACTCTAACATCCAATACAACAATCCTAATAGGAGACCTTAACACCCCCTTATCCCAAAAAGATAGGTCAAGCAGACAAAAAGTTAGTGAAGAAATAACAGAGGTGAACCAGTACTTGGAACAATTGGACTTAATGGACATATACACTCAGACACTTCTGAGTACACATTTTCTTCAGCTGCTCATGGGACATTTTCTAAAATAGACGGCATAATACTCCATACATCATGCTTACATGTAGGCAAGAAAAACAGAAATTATCCCATGCATATTATCTGACCACAGTGCAATGAAACTGGAAATAAATGACAAAGCAAACCACAAAAACTCCCAAACACATGGAAATTCAACAGCACCCTCCTCAGTAACCAATGGGTTACAGATGAAATTAAACAATATCTACAGTTTAATGAAAATTCAAACACAACTTACTGGAATTTATGGGATGCAATGAAAGCAGTTCCTAGAGGGAAATTTATAGCTCTGAACTCACACATTAAGATAACCTAACAGGAACAGATAAATACTCTAATACTGCACCTCGATCATGTAGAAAAGGAAAAGCAATCCAAACACAAAGCCCGACAAGAGGAGGAAATCGTAAAGATTAATTCAATTGAGGCAAAGAAAGACAAAGAATTAATGAATCAAAAAGATGGTTCTTTAAAAGATTAAATAAAATTGAAAAGCCCCTAGCTAACCTGATCAAAAAGAGGAAACAAAAAACTCAAATTCAAGCAATATGAAATGAAAAGGGTGAAGTTACTACAGACCCAATGGAGGTTCAGAAGATCATTCGTTGCTACTTTGAGAATCTTTACTGTCACAGAATTGAAGACACAGATGAAACGGACAGGTTCCTAAAAAGGTACAAATTACCAAAACTGGATCAAGAAAGTGTAAGTGCTCAGCACCCCAATAACAGCCAGTGAAATACAAAATGTAATCATTAAAAAAAAAAAAAAAAAACCTACTGACAAAGAAAAGCCCAGGTCCTGATGGATTCACCACTGAATTCTACAAGAAATTTACAGAAGGTGTAATCCCAATACTCCCCAAACTCTTCAGTAAAATTCAAAAGGAAACAATCTTCCCAAAATCATTCCTGGAAACAAGTATTATGTTGATACCCAAACCAGAGAAAGATGCAAAGAAAAAGAGAACTACAGACCAATCTCTCTCATGAACATAGATCCAAAAATCCTCAATAAAATCCTCGCAAACTGAATATAGCCATTCATTAAGAAGATAATACAGCATGACCAGGCAGGATTCATTGTAGGGATACAAGGATGATTCAACATACACAAATCTATAAACATAATACACTATATCAATAGAGACAAATCAAATAATCACATGATCATCGCAATTGATTCAGAAAAGGTTTCTGACAAACTTCATCAGTCCTACAGCAAACTGGAATCAATGGCCTTTACCTCAGTCCGATAAAAACCATCTATGACAATCCAATGGCTAACATAATTTCTAAATGAAGAAAAAATTGAAGACTTTTACTCTCAGATCTAGTACAAGGCAGTGATTTCCTCTATCACCACTCCTAATAAATATAGTTTTGGAATCATTAGCTACAGCCATTAGACAAGAGAGAGAAATAATAGAAATAACAGGTAATTAAGAAGTTAAACTATCATTATTTGCAGATGACGTGATAGTCTACTTGGAAGACCCAATAACCCAATAAACTCCATCAAAAATTTATTAAAGTTAGTATGCAAATTCAGTAGCATAGCAGGCTACAAAGTCAACACACAAAAGTCAATAGCATTCCTCTACACAGAAGACAAACACAGAGAGGGAAATCAGAGAAACAATACCTTTGACAATAGCACCATGGATAATGAAATACTCATGAGTTAATCTAACTAAAGAAGTAAAAGATCTTTTTCAATGAAAACTACAGTACTCTGAAAAAAGAGATCATAGAAGATTTTAGAAAATGGAAATATAGTCCTTGCTCCTGGATAGGTAGAAGCAACATTGTGAAGATGGCCTAAATTGTTATAAAGATTTAATGCAATCGATATCAAAATACCATCAACTTACCTCACAGACCTAGAGAAATCATTCCTAAAATTTATATGGAACCAGAAAAGACCTAGAATAGCAAATACAAATCTGGGCAGCAAATATAAGGCAGGAGACATTACAATTCCTGACCCAAAATTATCATACAAAGATAGAGTGAAAAAATCAGCATGGTATTGCAAAAAAAAAGAAAAAAAAATGGACCTGAGGATCAGTGAAATAGATTAGAAGATGCAGAAGCAAATACAAACACACTCAGCCACCTTATCTTTGACGAAGGAGCCACACATATTTATTGGAAGAAAGATGGCTTTTTCAACAAATGGCGCTGAAAAAATTGGCTCTCTACATGTCAAAAACTAAAACTAGACCCAAGTCTATCACCATGCACTAAACTAAATTCAAAGTGGAGTAAAGATTTAAAACAGAAACACTAAATCTCCTGGAAGAGAAAGTGGGAGGAAATCTTGATGACATCAAGGTAGGCAAAGAGTTCATGGACAAAAATCAAAACGCACGTTTAACACTTAAAAGAATCAACAATGGGGACTTCCTCCAGATGAGAAGTTTTGCATGTTGAAAGAAATTACCAACAGAGTGAAAAGACAACCCACTAATTTCGAAAAAAATTTAACTAAAAAGGATTCAGACAAAGGTCTTCTATCTAGAATCTATAAAGGACTAAAAAACATTAGGGTCCCAAAATTCAAAGACCCAATCCAAAAATGGGCATCTGAGATGAACACACACTTCTCAGAGGAAGAAATTAAACAAGCCTATAAATACATGAATAAATACTCCACATCACTAGCCATTTGTGAAATGCAAATTAAAACAACACTTAGATACCATCTCATCCCAGACAGAATGGCTATCATAAAGAAATCAACCAGCAACAAATCCTGGAGAGGCTGTGGGGAAAGAGGAACCCTTCTCCACTGCTGGTGGGAATGCAGACTGGTGCAACCATAATGGAAAGCAGTGTGGAGGATCCTTAAAAAACTATAACTGGAAATCCTATTCAATCCAGCTATCCCCCTACAGGGAATTTTCCCAGAAGAACTGAAGACATCATACCATAGCAGTATCTGTGCACTTATGTTTATAGCAGCCCAATTTATAATAGCCAAATCTTGGAAACAACCAAAATGCCCATCATTTGAAGAATGGTTGAAGAAAATGTGGTATTTTTATACAATGGAATATTACTCAGGTATAAAGAATGATAAGCTGGAAGACTTCATATATAAATGTATGTATATTGAACATATACTCATTAATGAGGGGCTGGGTAGACAGTTCTGTGGTGTAAGTGCCTGCCTGGCAAGTACAAGGTTGTGAGTTCGAACCCCAGTCCCACAAAAAAAAAAAAAAACAACTCATTAATGAAATAAACCAGACCTACATGTGTAAATATCATACAGTCTCCCTAACATAAGAACTCTAAAATAAGTAATGTTTCTTGAAAGTGTTAATGTTTAAAAATATATGCATAATAAAGAGAAGCTGACTTGTTTTTAATAAAATAAATAAATAATCAACCTCAAAGACATGCAAAAAAAAAAAGAAAAAAAGAAAGGGAGCCGGGCGTGGTGACTCACGCCTGTAATCCCAGCACTCGGGAGGCTGAGGCAGGAGGATCGTTGCGAGTTCGAGACCAGCCTGAGCTACAAAAGTGAGCTCCAAGCCAGCCTGAACTGTACAGTGAGACCCTGTCTCAAAAAAAAAAAAAAAAAAAAGAGAAAGGAATCAACCAACAACAACTGTTGGAGAGGCTGTGGGGAAAAAGGAACACTTCACTGTTGGTGGGACTGCAGACTGGTGCAACCGTTATGGAAAGCAGTGTGGAGGCTCCCTGAAAAATTAGGACTGGAAATCCCATTCAATCCAGCTATGCCCCTGCTGGGAATTTTCCCAGAAGAACTGAAAAGATCATATGATAGTGACATCTGTACACGAATGTTCATAGCAGCACAATTTGTGATAGTCAAATCATGGAAATAACCAAAATGCCTGTTACCTCAAGAATGGTTCAAAAAGATGTGGTATTTTCATACAATGGAATATTATTCCTCTATAAGGAATGATAAACTAGAAGACTTCATATATAAGTGGATACATCTTGAAGATATACTCATAAGTGAATAAGCCAGACCTACATGTATAAGTATCATACAGTCTCTCTAGTGTAAGAACACAAAAGAAGAAGTAAAAAGGGAAAGGCATAACACAGCTGAATGGAAATCAAGAACTTAAGGATTAAACGATGAAGAGACAGCAAGCAGAAAGGTTAGGAAACTTGGCAGGGGAGAGACCACGCACTTTTACACAGGATGAAGTAGGCAACGGTCCTAAGAATTTGTAACAGGTTTTTTTTTTTTTTTTTTTTTTTTTTTTGCTTTTTGAGACAGGGTCTCACTGTACAGTTCAGGCTGGCCTTGAGCTCAGTTTTGTAGCCCAGGCTGGTCTCGAACTCACACTGATCCTCCTGCCTCAGCCTCCCGAGTGCTGGGATTACAGGCGTGCGCCACCACGCCCGGCTTGTAACAGGTTTTTGACTCTCAGAGTAGCAACATGAAAGACTAAAATCATTCTTGGAAGGCTTTTTATTCTGGTCCTCTAGATGTGTTCTGCTTCTAATGTAATTTCAATTATTGCTATTCTCTCTCTCTCTCTCTCTCTCTCTCTCTCTTTCTCTCTCAGAATTGTTTTAAAAGAACACAAAAAAGTGCAATTAAAGAAAAAATGAGACAAGGAAAAATGTCATAGGATTGACAGCTACAATTTTGTACATGCTTAGATTTCTAAATTGCTGTGTAAAAATGTGTAACAGTTTTTTTAAATCACATTCTATAGGGATTTATTAGAATATCAATGATTGATGGAAAATACCAGTTCCATGTGAAGTCTAAGGCATTTAATATTTAGAAAGACAGTGACGATAAGCTCAAATACCTATGTTACAGAGTAATAGTATCACTAAGCTCCTCTTCTGGAGGGTTAAGAACCTAAGTTTGCAGACCAAAAATTACAGAAAAAGAAGGGCTATAAGATTAGCCAATACTTTGGCCCTAGCCCTTCAAGGTCATTGAGGACTAGGGACATAAGAGAACCTGTACTGTAACATCTTATAACTCAGTGGTGTCCCAAATTTTCTGTTCAAGGACATGTCAGGCCACAGAGGAAAGGGACTGACTATGTATAGTGTGGCTGTTCTACTAACGTGTTTTCAAACTGTCTCAATGTTATTTATTAAAAGTCATAAAAAAATAAATTAAAAATAAAGTATTTTTAATTATACAAATAATTCAAGCTTACTTTAAAAAAAACAACAAATAGCACAAAGGTTAAGACAAAACACAAAATGCTATACTCGTACAAGTGTATTTTTTATGTGATGTTACAGTGATTAAAGACAGATTACAGTGGGCCGGCCAGATAGCTCAGCAGACTAAAGCACCTGCTTAGGCAGAGCGCAGCAACTGGGGTTCGATCCCCAATCCACTTTCGGGCCCTGGGGTGGGCGATCCCAGCTTTGGGCAGGCTGAACACAGGGGGATCACCAGGAACCCGGTCTACATAGTGAGACCTTGCAGACCTTACACCAAACACCAAAACAATAAAGACAAAGAGAAAGCTAGATGGTAGCAAGTTAAAGGTGTAGATTATAAACCCTAAAGGAACCACCTTTTAAAAAGCTATCCATAACAGACCAAAAACGTTAAAGTCTACAAAATTCGATCAATTTAAAAAGCCAGCAAAAGAAAAAAGTGAACAAACACACTATTGAAACTGGGAGTTCTGTCCTGAGCCGCGTTGCTCTGCGGGGTGCTATGCTACACCCGGGCACCCAGCGCCCGCCCGCCACTCCGCGGCAGCTGGTGCGCGGTGGCACCATGAAGCAGAACGCGGCAGGAGGCCGGCGTGCGAGAGGACGGCTCCTGCCAGGCGCAGCCCCTCCGCCCGCGGCCGCTCCGCAGCCGTGCGCCGCCGCAGGGCTGCAGGCATTCTGCCTCCGTCCTTTGCCACAGAGGTGCTCCTGTCCCCCAATTTACGTCTTCTTTCCCAAAAAGCTGCTGCCGCCCCTTCCCTTACAGACAGGTCCCCTAAGGAACGACACGGCTTCTCCCCTGCTCCTGACTCCCGCAGGCCTTCAACCTCCTCTGCCAGAGCACAGCAAGCCCTGCCTGCCAGCCTCGCTCTTCCCGCCTCGGGAGGAGCGGCAAGGCCGGGCCGTGCTTCCTACGCCTTCCCGTCGTCATTCATGGCCGCCTGCTTCCTCAGGCGTTCGGTGTCTTCGTTTGGCTCTTTGGCTTGCTGTCTTTCTCTGGGAAGTGCCTCTTTTACTTTTATACATACATGCTTAAGGTTAAAAACAAAATCCAAAGGATGTAGGAAAATAAAAAGGAGAGAAAGCTGTTGTTAAAATTATACAAATCCAGGGGGGGTAGGGAGACAGCTCAGTGGAATAAGTGTTTGCCTGGCAACTGCAAGGTCCTGAGTTTGATCCCTGATACCACAAATGTGTGTGTGTGCGTGCGTGCATGCGTGTGTGTGTGTGTGTGCGTGTGTGTGTGTGTGTAGTTAGCTAACTAGCTAGATAAGTATTATAGTGCTTTGAGGACTCCTTGCAGAACAATTCTCCAGCAGTAGACACAGGTGTGTAGCTATAACCACACTGATACCACTTTGCATCGGACATAGTATTCTGTATGATTTTAAAATTTCAAATTTTATCACAAACAACTTTCATGGAAGGAATGACATAAAGAACTTTATGGCTGATGGTATTAACTCAGACCCAGAGTCATTGCCCTGTTCCTAAAAGGGCCCATTCAGGTCAAAGCCTCCTGCCAGGGGCTGGCTGACCTACCCTACGTAATTCGAGGTAAGGGAGGGGAAATGCATTTTTGGGCTTCTCGGTCCTGTTCTAAGTTCGTGGCAACCGTTGTCTCTCAGGGTTATCACTCCACTCTGAGGTAAGCGATGGCTCATAACTATGCCCACGAGTTCTCCAGTGCTCCTCAAGCAATGGAGCCTAATTCCCTCCCCCCTGAATGTGGACTGAGGTTGGGGACTGTTGTGGCTTCCACGTGAAATGTCCACAAAGAACCAAGGGCTAAGGGTGCAAGACCAATGCAGCAGGGTGCACAGGTGGGACTGAGGTGGCTGGAACATAGAGACTGCATAGGGAACATGGGGATTAGCACCCTGATGTAGGCACAACTGCGTGGGGTGCCAGAAGAAAGGGCCAGGTAAATGCAACAGGCCCCTGAAGGCCTCTGCAGGACCAGTGTGCCCTGAGCTGACTTCTGACTCCCCCACTCTCCTTACTTCCTGGCTGGTGACAGCCGGGCATCTGTGCTCTGGCACGCCCTTCTCCCATTATACATCTGCCTGGGCTTTCGCCAGTAATGGGCTGAAGCCTCTGAAACAGGAAGGGAACATAAACTTGCAGCCAGGCATGCTGGTGCACGCCTGTAATCTGACCCAGAAGGCTGAGGCAGGAGGATCGCTGCAAGTGTGAGATCAACCTGGTCTGCAAACTGAGTTCAAGACTAGCCTGAACTGCACAGTGAGACCCTGATTCAAAAGACCACCACAGCCCCAGCCACTGCCATCACCACCGCTGCTACTAATAATCATAAGAAGATAACGTAGTTTTTCCTTCTATAACTTTGTAAGTTGGATAATGTGCCCCAGCAGTAGAAAGCTGACCAATGCAGTAACTTTTTTTTTTTTTTTTGTCTTCATAGTAGTTGTTGAGGGTACAAGATGCAGGCACGATAACTTTTCTAAATACTATTGATACAAATATCTCTTCTCATTGAACTCAGAGAAAATAGTTGTAAGTACAGTTCAATATGCCAATAGTACTGGGTTATCGGCAGAACTGGCAATGTTGCAAGCTGCTAATTTAAGCCTTTTACAGCTCAGCATACTAATCTGGCTTTACTTTTTATGATTCGTGGTTATATTTTTCTGCTGGGTGGTTAAGTCCGAGTCAAAGCAAGACCTACATAATAAAACATGTAACTTTCGTATCTCCCAAGGTCAGTCAGATCCCCTCAGGATTTACCTTGAAACCATGTACAGCATTTTGTAGATCTTTTGTCAATGTCAGCCGTCAGTCACGGCCATTGCTTAACCAGTTTGCTCTCTGTGAAGGCCTGAGAGAATGTTTTCTCTCTAGGTGACTGTCCTTAGGCACACTATACATTGTCGATCCCTTTCCTCTGTGGTCCTGTGATCTCCTTGAATAGAAAATTTGGGACAACACTGATTTATAAGATGTTACAGTACAGGTTCTCTTATGTCCTGAGTCCTCACTGACCTTGAAGGGCTAGGGCCAAAATACTGGCTATCCTTATAGCCCTTCTTTTTCTGTAATTTTTGGTCTGCAAACTTAAGTTCTTAACCCTCCAGAAGAGAAGCTTAGTAATACTATTACTCTGTAACATAGGTACTTGAGTAACTTCTAACACAGATGTGGTACAAGTACCAGTGCAGAATCCCAAGAATGGGTCGATAAAGTCATTCAGACGTCTTGCTTGAGGGCAATTAGGTGCCACACGGACAGGACAGGTCTCTGTGGCAAGTACTAAGGCCTCTGGTCAATGACCACGTAAGTGTGCCACTTTGGAACTGGCCTCTGTAGCCTCAGCCAAGGCTTCAGAGGATCGCAGGCGGAGATAACACCTCACCTGCAACCTCATGAGAGACCCTCCACTACTTGAGCACCCTCTCAAATTCCTCATCACAGAAAATAAGAAATAATTGTTTTGAGCCACATTTGGGGAAGTAATTTGCTATACCATGATAGGTAACGAGTACCCAGAAGTTGCAATTCTCATGTGGAAAACTAAAAATCAAGGCATAGGCCAGGCGTGGTGGCGCACACCTGTAATCCCAGCACTCGGGAGGCTGAGGCAGGAGGATCGGTGCAAGTTTGAGACCAGCCTGGGCTATGAAAGTGAGCTCAAGGCCAGCCTCAACTGCATAGTGAGACCCTGTCACAAAAAGACAAAAAAAATAAAATAAAATTTTGCCAGGCGTGGTGGCTCACGCCTGTAATCCCAGCACTTGGGAGGCTGAGGCAGGAGGATCACTGCGAGTTCGAGACCAGCCTGGGCTACAAAAGTGAGCTCAAAGCCAGCCTGAACTGCACAGTGAGACCCTGTCTCAAAAAGCCAAAGAATAAATAAATAAATAAATAAAAATAAAAAATAAAAATCAAGGCATAGAAAGACTAAGGCAACTACCTTAGTCTACAGGAAAGTTGACAGGTCATGGCTCCTGAAGCTCCTCTTGTAACCGTAGACTACACTGCGTTCTCTTCTAGCGAGGCTGAAACCCCATGGGTTTGGACTCCTGACATGACCAGCCCATGCTGCTGGGAGAAGCCAACAGGCTCAGGGTTACACGGAGTGCGCTGAGCCGACGATGCTTGGTTTGCCTCCAGCTCGCCTCAGGAATGAACCTCAAGCGAACTGACTTCCGGGAGCACTGGGCTTGGCTTCACCTCAGACCATTCTTTGTTCAACAAATATTTACTGGGAACAGAATTCAGTGGGGAAGGGTCTTGCCTTTGATTTCTTCCCGGGCTAGTAGAGCGCCAGGGAAGGTAACGTGCACATGGGGCTGTAACGTGCGCAGACACAGAGGAAGCACACTGCAGGCAGAGAGGCGGGCTAGGCGACCGTGCTCCTGAGGGGGCTTCCAAGAGAAGTGGGCGGCTGCACTGTCATCACAGACAAGCGAGCGCCTACACGACCAAGAGGCCAGGTGCACTTTCCAGGAAAGAGCAGTGCAAGGGCTCATAAAGAGGTGCAGCCAGACTTCGGGTCTGGCACCTGCAACAAGTGTTTTAACCACTCTGGGATTTGATTTCCTGTCCCATAAAATAGAAACAAAGTCACATAGTCCATGAGGTTGTAAAATAAATGCTTTCAACTACCAACTCAGGGCACATGCTTGTTCCGCTATGCCTTGCAAATGTGGAGATGGGAGAGAACAGCCCTTGAGTAATACAGCACTGAATTTCCTTTGGCCAGAGGGGCATGCTGCCCGTACCAGGTTCACTCAATTTTATTTTCAGTTCTACAGCTGGAATAAATGTCTTGAATCTCAGAGGCGTGACTGAGAAATGGTTAAAGTATCATCCTCGAGTTGCACTTTCTGGATCGATGCCACACCCTTCGAAACGTCCTTATTTGATATGCCAACCATAGTTGGCCTCCGTGTGCATTGTTCTTCTACCCACTCCCTCTTGGGAGCCGCTGGCTTTGCTGGATTAGAGTTCCAGTGGTCATGAGGTGAGGATGCCTTTGTTAAACTGTTGCCTAGGAAAATCCAAAGCATGAAGCCAGGACCATACTCCAATGGGGTTGAGGAAAAGGATAGAAAAGGGTATTGCTCTCTTTTGTGTGTGGGCAGGCTGCAGAGGAGAACACCGGAAGGGTCAGGCTGGGACCACTCTCAGGATAAGTGGCTTAGGACGCAGTACAACAAGGGAGTTGCCAAGGAGGACATCTGCACTACAGAACTACTGGGGACACATTATGACCAGAGAAACATGCTCAGAACGTAGATCTGTGAAGGTGCAAATGGTGCTGAAAAGTCCGAGCAACACAGGCAAACACGAACCATAGATGAATGACATAGGGAACATTGGGAGTGATACAGAGCAAGCTTTGGGACTAGGATCCGAGGAGAATGCTCCTGGTGGTTTGCGTGGCCTGGCGAGCTACACCTTGAGGTCCGTGTCTGCCCGCCACCTGCTTTTGTAAATGAACTGCTACGGGAACTTGGCACCTCTGTTCCTTACGGTACACCTGTGCCTGGTTTTGAACTGCAACAGCAGGGCGGAGAAGTGATGAAAGAGACCGCACAGCCCAGGAAGCCAGAAACAGTCACTGTCTCAGCCCTGTGCAGAAGAAGTCTACCGAGCTGGGTGATAAGCAACGAGATAACGAAATGGCCATTCCAGACAAGAGCATGGAGCGGGAGGCCTGAAGCTGGAGGCCCGACTGCTGCCTTCATCTATGGGGAGCAATGAGACGAGCAGGCCGGCTCCTCTGAGACTGTTTCAGAAGGCAAGACGAGGGCCAAGACATGTGAACGATAGGGGAGGAAAGCTCTGCCCTAATATAATAGCCAACGCCCTTTTGAGCTGCTTAACAAAAGCTGAGCTTTCGTAGATAATAGTCTTCTTTTGGCTGTTGATAACAGAATTTAAATGGAGGCACACTGTTGAGAATTAAGGGTGCTCAGTCTGGGGAGATAGCTTGGCGGTCTATCTAAGCATTCGTCTGGCTAGCACAAGGACCCAGGTCCAATCCCCAGTTCCACACGCTGTGCCAGCCCCCAAAACTGGACGTGGAGGGGCACACCTATACTCCCAGCACTGGAAAGGTTGAGACAGCAGTACCGCCCCCGGTCCGCCTTGGGTAACGAGCACCTGTATCTAATTAATTGATGAAAAAAAATTTTTTTTAATTAGTGAATAGGGCTGACTAGATAGATCAGTGGACTAAACTGCAGGCACAGGAACCAGGCTCAACCCCTGCATGCCCCCGGAGCACCCTGAGACAGTGACTGAGGCTGGGCGTGGTGGTGTGCCTGTAATCCTAGCACTCGGGAGGCTAAAAACAGGAGGATCACTGCAAGCCTGAGCTGTGTAGTGAGACCCTGTAAACCCGGTACTAAATACATTTTTAAAAAATAAAAAATAACAGTTCTCAATATGTATTGAACAAACTGATAGAGTCAATGGACAACTGTCGAGGTTAATTGTAAAAACAATGGTTAATACTTATTTAGCATGTATCATTCATCAGATAGGCTTGAACCGCAACTTAGACATTGTTTCACTGAATCTCTACAGTATCAGTAGAACGGTTCCCCCAAAATCTGTGCACGCTGTTCTCAGGAACAACACGCGCATTTTAGTATCCCGGCTACTTCTTTGGTCGCCTCCTTCACAGCTGGCTTTGACCACAGAACTGAATTACAGCTCACGAGACGCTGCATGAGCAGCGGGCTTTGTGATTTCTGGGAAGACTCCGGGGAGGAAGCAAGAGGCTGTGCCCTTCTCTGCTCCTTTCTCCTTTCTGCTGGAAGGAGAAAAGGCAACAGCCAGAAGTGGAATAGCGATCTCAGAAAGTGTTTGAGGGGCTGGGGAGATAGCTCCGAGGCACAAGTGCCTGCTGGGCAAGTGCAAGGTCGTGAGTTTGAACCCTGGTCCCGCAAAAAAAAAAAAAAAGAAAGAAAGTGTTTGAGAACAAGTGTCCCGCACAGCACAGAAGCAAGCTAGAAGCCTGTGTGCTTGTTTCCTGGATTTTAGGAGAGAGAAAAATAAGGTTCTGTCTTGGTTAAGCCAGCACTCTTCAATGTTTTTGGTCACTTGTACCCACAGCTCTAACTGATAGAGGTGGGTGTTGTTATCACCCCTACCATATAGAGAACACTGAGTGCCTGAATGGTTTGGCCAAGAGACAACAAAGAAGACCAGGGGAAAGTCTTGCTGTGGTGTGAAACTTATATTCACTCATTCCTAGAATGCTTCCATTTTGCTCTTCTAAGCCAAATGGAATCTTAAAGAATATTCAAGTTAGGAAATATTAAACATAAACACATTGTCTTTTTTACTGTAGGTGTTAGGAGACAGGGCTTTGCAACCTTAAAAACTGCCTATCTGGCAACTGCTACTTATTTATTAAGCACCAGTTATATTTCATGGAGATCAGAGAGTCAGATCACTATAGCCTGGAGGACCAGCAAAGCACACTATGGATGGAAATCTGAGCTGAGGCTTTCAAGAGAGGGAGAAATTCCTTGTATCCATGAAGAGGAAAAGAGGCGCTGAGTGGGTGAACAGTATAACAAACGATCGAGGAGGAGGAAAAGACAGTGCATAATCAGATATGTATCCCAAGTTCCTCAAAGACCATTTCACTTAATGAAACAAAATGAAAGTTGCTCGGTGATTTCACTATCATGCAGAAGAAGCACTAAGGCAACTGTCAAAGATGGCAACAGATTTTGATAGGCCTGGTTACACGACTCAACTTAGCTGAGTATCTTTGTATTGTCAGACAACGAGCTGCAGGACAGCCGTGTACACAGCTTCTTCCTCAGGACCCTCCCTACAAAGAGATTAAGGAGAATAGTTTGTCTGCACAATCTTTTTCTCTTGTCCCATGCCCTTAGTGCACCTGGGATAAATGTGTATATCACTGTGTCCCACACCCAACAGGACAAGAGCCAACCTTCACTTTTTCTTTTTTTAATATCTGTTCAAATATCATATGTCTGTCTCAGAGTCAAGAACTCTAGACTTCAGACCTACAAAACCGAGGGATCCTCATGCTGTATGTATATTCAATGGCAGACGTTGAGCAGGATGTAAATGAGAAAGCAAGAAATAATTTTCAACTAATAAGTTAATAATGCTGCTTAATACAATAAAATGGAGGGTCACAAAAAGTTGGACCATAACTTACTAATTCTCAAGTATAAAACACAATGAAAGGAAATCCTTCCTATAAACGGTCTCCAGCCAGCTTGTCCATCCTCCCAGTCACCCCAGAAACAGGTCACAGACAGGAGGGGAGCGTGGTATTAGACTAACAGAGGAGGTGGACAGGCGTGTGACATCGCAGTGCCACCGGCGCACACACTCCCTGAGCCAACATAGTGCCAAGAGACTGGCAGTGTGTGCGCTCACACGCCAGAGACGCTGTGCCCTACATCTCTGAGGGTTCCTCAACGACGTGACGACAGTGAAAAGCGGGAGGCGTGGGCTTCTAGGTCGTGGTAGGCCTTGAATACCCTGATCGATCCTGGGCCGTGTTTTAAGCCGTATTTCTGGGGATGCACACAGGAAATGAAGCTTTCTGGTCCCCTGGAGCTTCCAGCCTCACATGCGATGCCTTGTTGTGTCTTCCGTTCCGCTGCTTTCTGTCTGACGCTGCTGACTCCAGCGTCCCACCTAAGTGACATGCCCATCCTCGGTCCTCACTCATGCTTTGCTGCCAGCATTAGCTGCTCTCCGTCGTTTCCTGCAGCTCTTCCCACAAAGCAGCACTGCCGCACGCCATGGCATGCGGCGCCAGACCGAGTTCCCAGGAGCCCAGCCTGGACTGAGGGCTGCCAGGGAGCCGGTGTCTTCAGGCTTACAGAGCTTCGCACTTACTCTACATCCTAACCCCCAGTACATGGCCAAGAGCTGGAGCCGGCCTCAGCACACTTCCCTCTCTTTTCCTTCTTGGCTCCCTGAGCTCAGTCCTGGGCCCTAGGACTGCCTGAGGACTTTTCAGTCTTCCCAGACCCTGACCACCTCTTCTTTCAACCCAACATGTTTCGCAGGATGCCACATTATTTAACGTAGTGTATCCAAACCATTTACCTTGACCATCAAGAATACCAAATTTTAAAAAACAAAAACCAATCAATTAAAAATATCTGCAGGACTTTGATAGGATTGGCTTGAATCAATATATCAACTTTACAACATGGTCTTCTAGTCCACAGATAAGATTTAGTATCACTGCGCTCTCTGCTCACCCCTCTTTCAGCCCTCTACCTACACAGGCTTATGTATGTGTGCTCATAAAGAAAAAACAGGTATGTAAGTACATGTACAGATACAGGAATATACACACAAATATCTTCTCTAATTTTCTAAGCCATATTTTGTACTTGTCTATATAGAGGTCTTATGCATCATTTATTGAATTTGTATTAACTAAGTAATTTATGCTAGTAATAACATGATAAGTGGAAGTTTTTATTTGTGGCACACAGTGTCAAGCCCACTGTATTGGGCAGGCCATATAGCTCATCAGATTAAAGCACTTGCAAGAAGGTGCAGGGGCTGGAGTTTCGGTCCCCCAGCCTGCTGCACCAGCCCCACTCCTGGAGTGCACTGAGATGGCAACTGAGGCTGGGCGTGGTGGTGCACGCCTGTAATCCCAGCTCTTGGGAGACTGTAAACAGGCAGATCACTATGAGTCTGATCTAGTAGTGAGGCCCTAAAAAAACAAAAACAAAACAAAAAAAAACATTGCATTGTTCATACTAGGCCAGCACGCTACTCTGAGCTACACCCTGTGCTCAGTTCTTTGCCTTGTCCTTGGAGAGAAAACATTCAATGCATCGCTCTTTAATATGTTAGTTGCAGTGGGGCTGGGGAAATAGCTCAGGGGCACAAGTTGTACCTGCCTGGCAAGCGTAAGGTTGTGAGTTCAAACCCTAATCCCGCAAAAAAAAAGGTTGTAAGGGTACTATAAATGTCCTTTATTAAACTGAGTATGTTTGTTCCCTTGCATTTCTAGTTGGCTAAAAATTTTTATTATAAATGAGTAGTATCTAATACTTTTCCTACATTTATTAGGAATATCACATCATTAACTTCTCTTAGTAGATTAATATGGTGAATCATACTGATTCCTTTTCAAGTATTGAAATAACCTTGCAAACATATGGAAAACATAAAGAATGTTGAACACCCAATTGTTTAATGGGAAAATAATTGGAAGACTTAAGCTGATTTCAAGAGTATTGTGAAGTTACAATAACCTTGATAGTATCACAAACAGAGAGAGTGACATTAGTGAGACAGAGTAGAGACTAGAAATAGACCTATACGAATATAGTGAATTGACTTTTCAACACAAGTACAAAGAAATGCTGTAGCAGAGGCACAGTTAGTAATTGGTGCTGGACCTGAATAAAAATCACTCCCCATGGCACATGATATACAAAAATTAACTGAAAATAGATTAAAGACCCAGACATAAAGTCTAAAACAATAAGACTCATACAGGGGGCTGCAGATACAGGTCAGTGGCATAAGCACCTTCCTGACAAACAGGAAGTCCTCAGTTGATCCCCAATACCCAAACAGGGAGAAAAATAAAAAAAAAAAAAACCTCATAGAAGAAAACAAAAATTTTCATTTTAGGATACATAAAAGTTTCTTAGACACCAAAACACTAACCATAGAAGAGAAAATGGTATTAAAAAAAGGACTTAGTTAAAATTTGAAACTTTTGTTTTCAAAAAATATCACTAACAAATAAAAAGATAAGGCACAGATTGGAAAATATATTTACAGTACATATTCATAGACCTGAAAAAGGTTCTGTTTTCAGAATAAACATATTTTAAAGTAATTATTATAAGTCAGTAACAAACCACAAACATGTTGCTCAACAGGGGAAAATCGTTGAACACACCGATTCACACAAGATAGCGCATGTGAATGGCGTTACAAGCAAGTTAGAGGGGTGGGAGGGGAGAACAAGGGCCACAGCCTGTACAGGTGCACACTGTCCGAGAGGAATGGGATCAGTCCGCACACCCAAAAGGCACCAAGAGAATCTGACTTTAAAAACAAGCGAATTGGAATGGATGAACAAAATTTCTGGGGGGAGGGGAATAAACCCAAGTTCCTACCCCATTGCATACCCCGAAGTTAAAACAGAGCATGGCCCTACATGTAAAAACTTGAATTACAAAATTTCCAAAAGAACACATTGCAGAAAATCTTCACAGTAGTGAAACAGAAACTTCCTAGACTGCACACAGAAATGCAAATCCTAGATGGATAACAACTGACGAGTTGAACTTCATCACAATTAAAAACTTCTGCTCTTCAAAAAGCAAACCATGGAATGGTAAAAATATTTGTAATACAAATATCTAAGTGAGGATTTACATCTAGAATATATAAAGAACTTCAACTCAGGCAAGCAAGCAACCACTGTTTTTTGAGGTGGGCAAAGGTTGGGATGAGCCTTTGACCAGAAGAAGAAAGGCAGCGGCCCTAAAAATCACAGGAAAAGATGTTCAGAATGATTGTTATCACAAGACTACAAGCAAAATCACTGTGAGGCAGGACTTCACAACCACTACACTAGCTAAGGGACAAGGACTGCCCCACAGAAGCCGATGAGGTATGCGGAGCAGAGGCAACGTCACCGCTGCGACGACAGGTGGAACAGCCACTGTGGCGCACAGGGTGCCTTGGAAAGTGGCACGGAGAACAGTAGGGCTCTGAGGAAGAACTAGGCGAACCTTGCCATAGCCTCCCAAAGCCTTGCTATAGAAGAAAACAGGAAGACGCAGCCTGGAACTTACACAAAGATGTGTACAGCAACTGTGTTTGCAACAGCCCCCGCTGCAAACGCTCCAAGCATCTGTCAGAAGATGAATGAGCACTTGTAACACAGCCATAAAAATGCACTACTTCTTGGTGATAGGAGGGTTGGGCTCCTGGTTATGTAACACTTGCAGATTCATGTCAGACACATGATGTAGCATGACACAAGCCAGGCACTGAGGATTCCGTTTTCATTCATAGGTGTAGAAATGTTCTGTGCAAGTAGCCAACTAGCCATATGCAGCTATTTAAATTTAATTAAAATTAAGTAGAACTTTAAAATTTCAGTTCCTCCGCTGCGCCAGCCAACTTTCAAATACTCAAGAGTCCCAGGCAGCCAGGGGGAACTGTTGGTGCTGCGGAATGCATCTGGGTTCCCATTCGGTCACCCGCACTCAGCTCCTGCTGGCAACAACTTTTCATTCACTGGCAGCAAACACCAACACCCCTGTCTCCTAAGTATTCTTCCAAACTGCTATTTTACAAGCCATTTCTCAATTAGTAGAAGTGTTTTCCAGAGAATTAAAAATGCATGGGATGAAAACTCATTCTGGGTGAGATCGACACCACAGAGCCGCTCTGCTCCCGCGACTCGTTCTCACCTGACAGCTTCTCAGTAAGAAGATCCTGATGTCATCAGAAGAAGATAGGACTCGGCTCCTGAAAATTTCTCTTCACAGCTGCACCCCCTGTGCCCTCCTACGAGGGTCACCCATTCTGATGTCTTGCCTACCCTTCACGATCACACAGAATGAAACATTTTCGGGATGGAATTACCCTCCAGCCTCAGTTTCTCCACAACGCCTAGCAGATGGGAAGCCGTCGCGTCCGCATACTTCATGTGCCAGCTGGCTGTCTCCAGCGCATTTCTTCTTTGTCCCTTATCATATTTAACGCCAGCCCCAATTAGAGGACCTCTTTGCAACAGGCTCTCAACACTGACTGCTACTCCCTGCGGGTGCCCACCAAGGATCTCGAATTCTGGGTGGACACCCAGGCCAACTGCTGACTCACATAGCTGATGTCATTCTGACGGCTTGTTCTGGGCAGAGCTTAAAATGCAAATAGAACACCTCATTAAAACTCCAAGTTCACTTCAGCTGCATCTTGATTGCACCCTGAGAAGTCAGGGTCCAGAGGGGAGAAGAAACATTCACACTTCTGATGTGAATGAAAAGCAGAAAGGAAGCAAACGGGCTTTGGAGTTCCATTTTGTTTTGCTTTTGACATATTTTAAAACTGCAGACCAGTGCCTTGGCCCTGCTGCTGTTTTTCGTGGCGGCAAACCCCGCGTAAGACACACAGAACATGCGCAGCGTCTACAGACCGGAGCCAGCCCATCTCTCAGGATTGTGACACAGCCTATAAGTCTTTCTTCCAACAGCGTGGAGGGTGGGGCTGCCCAGGGAGAAGGAGGGACGTGCGGATGGGAGGAAGGGACCAGGAGGCTGACTCCAGGATGTCACAGGAACCTCGGCAAAGCAACTGTGTAGGGTGGTGTCTACACACACAGAAAGTGTGGCGAATGGAGGCCATTTGTGATGTCCTATCTTCTTGATGGAAGTGTCACTTGTGATTTTATGGGTGTCAGCAGTAGAAAGCGAGACAAACTTGAGTGGAATACTGTATCACATTCGTATTATTACAAAAGTAAAATATACTTACTGTAAAGGACTAGAACAAAAAGCTGATTCAAATGAGGGAAAAGGTGTCATCAATAACCTGAGTTTTATTATAGCTTCAGCTTCTCCCCATAAAGATGTATCTCTTACAAAATTGGAATTATACGATTATTTCTATACTGCTTCTTTAGAGCACATAATAACGTTAAGTAATATTTTACTCTCCAAAAGAATAACTTTAGCATATAATGAAATCTGCTTAAATATCACCGATGTCTTTCCAAAAGCCCCACATCATATTCTACGAGGAGAGGGTCGGGGCAAAGCACACTGCCTTGGCCCCTAAGACCATATGGAACTTCACCTGGCTTCTGTGTGTGCACGCACCGCCTCCTCTGGGAAGGTACAATGGCTTCTGGACCACCCAGGCCTTCCTGTAAGGGGCAGTCGTCAGACCCGGGGGCCGATGCGTTCTGACACTCCTACTAGAGGCTTTGAGCGCTTTCTTTTTTTCCTCTGTTTCCCTCCCAACTAGTACATATGGGTACCACTGTACGCAGCCAGCAAGTATTGTTATATTTATTTGTTGGTTTGTTTGTTTGTTTGATACAGGGTCTTGCTACACAAGACTCACTGTGATCCTCCTGTCTCAGCCTCTCCCACCCTGGGATTATAGGCTTGCATCACCGTACCTGGTTTGGGGGCTGGCACAGGACACCTGGGGTTCTAGGGCACGGCATGTGGTTCTGGAGATCCAACTCAGGTCCTTGTGCTGGCCAGGCAGGTGCTTAGACCACTGAGCTGTCTCTCCATCCCTAGCAAGTACTTTTAAACACCTACTACACACCAGCCCATGCGGCAGGCAGTGAGGACGAATGTTCCACAAGACTAATGGGCCTAACTGATAGCTGACACAGAGATATTTACGAGATTTGGCCGACAGTTCACATTTGACCACATGGAGTGGGGTGGAGGCCGATCTGACCTGCGCCAGCCTCGCTCCCCCATCATGCCAGCACCCACCTCACGGCAGGGAGTTTCCCAAGCCCGGCCTATAGGCACTTCTGGGTCCCTGCTGCCGTTCCAGGCGCCCACCTTGTTTGCTCCTGACAGCGACATTCTATCGGGAAGATATTCCTCAGCAGCGTCGGTGGGCCTCACCCTCAAGCTCTTGAGGTTGCCAACCTGCGGGTCCTCCTGCACAACCCTGACCACCTTGGGCCCAGGTGGAGTCGTGGCAAATGCCCAGGATGCTGAACACACTTCTGAAGCAGGAAACTTTGATTACGCCCATCCAGAAACTCCATGAGAACATTTAACTCCACGTGCAGGGCAGTCTCTGGCCCATGCATCTGTGCTGGGTCAGGCCTGCGTCTTCCTGAGGCACCCTGCTTTGTGCGTCATGTGTGAGATCTTAGGCGATCCTCACAGCCTCTTACCAACATGACACCTTCTAATTTAGAGGTAAGAAAACCAAAGTGCAGAAAGAGTAAACATACAGAGTCATGAAGCCAGCTGTGCCTGCAGGTGAGGTCGCAGTGCAAATCTGGGAACCGCCTGCACCTCGAAGGCCTTGCTGGACATATTCTTCCTCTTCTCTCAGGGAAGACTTCAGGGCCCAGAGAAGCCCTTCTCATGCCTTTGTTCACTGAGGCTGGGAGCATGACTGTTGGGCTTACAATAGCAGCAGGTCCCTGTGAGGGACTTGGTAAGAACAACTTTGCCTGTGCGGAACCCAGCAGGATCTGACTCAGGAGGGGAAGGGTGGTGAGTGGCAGGCCCGCGCTCCTCGCCAGCACCAGCACGCGAGGTGAGCCTTTCGCGGGGGTCTCCAGATGACACAGGGACACCTCTCTGAGCACAGGGAGGCTCAACCTAGCAGGGGAAGAGGTCTTTAGAAAATGGTGTTTGCTGCCTTGTTACTTACAATTCCTTCAGGGTTTTAAAAAATGTCAGGGGCCATTGCTCATTGTATACAGACTTAGTTTAGGAGGACAGAAAAAGAAATGGCAGTGGTAGCTACAGAACATAAATACCCTTAAAATGTCACGGACCCCTACACTTCCCTGAGGTTAAAATGTTACATCTTATGTAACGCATATTTTACCAAGAGTTTTTAAATGGCAGGACCAGCTGCCCTGGGGACGGTGACTCTGACACCCTCTCCTACGGGACAGAAAACAGATTAAACTTAATCCTACGAGAGGCCTCGAGACAGGAGCTGCTAGAAGACAAACAGGAAGAGCCACGCTGGCCCTTGGGTGGGCCCACGTCCCTTTGGAGGCCACAGGGGGCAAGGTCTGTGATTGCTAGTATGCCTCATCCCTGCCTGGCACAGTTAAATAAATGGTGCTCCATGCCTAAAGTGACTCATGGGAGTTGATAAGCACAGTAAAGGAAGAGCCCAGCAAGGCTGGGGAAGGGCCCAGTGAGGCCAGGGAAGGGCCCAACGAGGCTGGGGAAGGGCCCAGTGGGGCCGGGGAAGAGCCCAGCGAGGCCGGGGAAGGGCCCAGTGAGGCCGGGGAAGAACCCAGTGAGGCTGGGGAAGAGCCTGAGGCCGGGGAAGAGCCCAGCGAGGCCGGGGAAAAGCCCAGTGATGCCAGGGAAGAGCCCAGCGAGGCCGGGGAAGAGCCCAGTGAGGCCAGGGAAGAGCCTAATGATGCCAGGGAAGGGCCCAATGAGGCTGGGGAAGAGCCCTCTTCAGAGCCCCAGCAGCAGCTGCACCCAAAGGCCCTCAACAAGCCTCTCAGCCATGCCCAGCCTGTTCCAATTTCAGCTCAAATGCCATCTCATCAGAAAGGCTCTGCCGCCGAAGCAGCCCCTCCTCCTCCTGCCCAAGGACTTTCTGTAATATTACCCTGGCCCGGTGCTCACTGGCACGTACCACGACTGGAAGTTCTACTTTTATTTGTACTGTAGTTACCTGTTTGTCCACACTGAATAGAACCAGCACTTCCTGATGGCTAGGAATGTGCCGGTTTTGTTCTCGGCTTTATTGTCCCATCCTCACCTAATACACATTAGGAACTCTATACTTGTGGAACCAACACGTGAATCAGCCGCATTTGTTTTGTTGCACGGGATGGGTCTTTGCTACCTCATATGGGATGTGCAGGAAAGGGCAAATAAGGTTTGGGACACCAAGGCGCTCTATAAAAGGGCAGAGGCGGCCTTGTGGTGGGTCACTACGCTCGGGGGGAGGGCCGCTGGCAGAGCCCGGTGCCTCAGAGGCCTCTTGTGACGCTGGCGCAGTGCTGTCACTTCCCCTCACTTGTCCGTTCTACGAAGAGTTCAGAGACTCCATCCCTGGCGTGCCAGGCCAGCCCTGCGCCCGGGGGCTCACTGAGACAGCGACTGGGACTGGGCCTGGGCTTGGGCCTGGGCGTGGTGGCGCGCACGTGTAATCCCAGCACTTGGGAAACCGACAGCATGAGGGTCACTCCAAGTCCAGTCTGTGCAGTGAGACTCCGCAGACCCCGCAGACCCTGCGCTAAGTCCAAAAGCCCTCTCCATTCCTTCTCAGCCGAGGCACTGGACCCTCATGGCGATGGTGCCGCACCCCGAAGGCCAGCTGCACAGAGCGCTACCTAGTCATTAAGAGCGGACCCTCAGAGTTCTGTCACGTGGAGCTCCACAAGGCGGTGCTTACGAGTTCAGGGTCTGGCAGAGGGTCCGCCGTGGGTAGGACCCCAAACGCGCTGCCTGCCCCGTCGTTAGCTGGGTCCAATAAGCGCCCACTGGGCCCGCAGTGCATTTGCGCCCTGGGCTGGGCCCCAGGGAGAGCAAGATGGCTGAGCCGTCAGCAGAGTGCAGGAGACGGGGGCTAAGTGAACACGGCAAGCCAGCACCCCAGATCGGGACTGCGGTGCCTCGGCTGAAGCCGTCTCGGGTGGCTGACGCGTCCACTAAGTGAATTTGTTCTTATTAGCACCAGGGCGCGGTGCACAGTGACTCCATGCGCCGGGCATGCGGGGCTGCGAGCGGGGGCGACCGCACTCGCTGGTACACCTGCACGCCGCCGCCTGATCCTTCTGATTCCCCTCGCCTCCCTCTCTCCTTCCTGCACCTCTGCGTCCCTTTCCCAGTTGCCAAGGACCTATCTCCCTACTTTCTAGTCATCTGCCTTTTTCCTCTTTTTTTTTTTTTTTTTTTTTTTTTT
>PVJA010025752.1:0-11193 GCA_004027025.1 Myocastor coypus
TTTGTCTTTTTGAGACAGGGTCTCAGTATGCAGTTCAGGCTGGCCTTGAGCTCACTTTTGTAGCCCAGGCTGGTCTCGAACTCACACCGATCCTCCTGCCTCAGCCTCCCGAGTGCTGGAATTACAGGCGTGCGCCACCACGCCCGGCGAGAAAAAATATTTTTTAAAAATCTCACATAATCTTTTTCCTCATCCAACATTCAGGCAAATTGAAGAGGTACTCTGTCCAACTTGGACAGTATGTCACTGAAGAGCAGACTGGAAGTCTCTCCTCAAATTTTAATGATGAAAAATGACTTTAAGATTTTTTGTGGCTTATTTATGAGTACATTATTGAGTATTACTTTAAATATAAGCTAAAAACCTTTTGTGATTTTGTATATGCATGTTTTATACACTGGACATAACTCTTTGCTTCTATAATTGGTTATCTTTGCAATTTTCAGATACCAGGTTACAATTTTTTGTGATAATTGGGATCAAACCTAGGTAGGTCCTTCTACTGTGGTACTAAGCATCCTAGGATTTTAAAAAATATTTTTTGTGTGGAAATGGTATATCACTAAGCTTCCATGTTGCTGAATATGGGCATGAATTTTGGATGTTTTCTGAATATTCTGGGCTAAACTAGCAGCCATTTGTGACAGTATGAGTACGTGTTTATTGCTGTCAAAGTTCAGTAGAACTTAGATCCTTATCAAAAGCAACCAAGTTGGCACAGAAATTAAAGAGACAGACAGGGATCTATTGCTGACAAGTAACGAATTCTTAAAGCACCTTCATGTTTGATCTTTAATGCCAAAATGATATATGTATTACTTTAAGTGTCTTGATGAAAGATGCTTAGAGATGAAAGTAATATGTGAACTTATTTACCTTTTCTAAAAAATAAGCATTTTACAATTCAATATCAGGAATATTAAATGCAGTTTTATGTAGAAAAATTTTGATCAAATTTTACTGAATATAAAATTTTATAATCTAGTTTTTAATCAATGTGGGTTAAACTGAGACCATTTTAAATTAAAATATCTTTGTGACTTTTAAAGCCATATTGTAAGGAAGTTGGAAATAAATCAGCTGTGGCTCAGAATCTCCAAGGAAGTCAGACATGCTGGCTTGCACCTGTAGTTCTGGAGGCTGTCGATCAGTACGATAGCTTGAGCCCAGGAGCTCGGCAGCCAGCCTGGGCAACATAACAAGGTCATATCCTATATTTTAAAAATCAAATCTATATCATTGCTGAGGAAATACAATAAATTTCTTCCTTTTATCTCATGCCAAGACTGAGGCATGCAAATTTTCTTGCTCTTCCCTTCCACACAATAGTGTCATTTGTTTTTACCCTTAGTGGCCGATGGAGCCCTCTGATGTCCCACCCTTGACATTTTTGCTTTAACAGTGCCATACAAAATAATGATGGAAGATTTCTTACAGTCACTGTAAAGCAAGACATCTTCAAAGATTCTTAGAAGATATTGATAATGATTGTGTTTTGGGAAGAGACATTATGAAATTGGTTGTGAGTAAAATGGATTATAAAGCTATTTGCTTTATAGATGAGAAAAGTTTAGAGCTATATGTTATGTTTTCCTTAAAAGCTAAAGCCCAATTTCTCCAATTAAAATGTTAAAAATGATATATAGACTAAACTCTATTAAAGTATATACATACAACAGAACAATATATTACATATTGAATAAGTATTTTGATGCACATTTGCTTTAAACTTTATGTAGGTTGGTAGATAGAAAGCTTCTTGGAAACAAGGATTTTCTCTGTTTTGTTTGTTACTGCTGAATTTAAATTCAAGGGGCCCCGGCGGCGGCGGCAGAGGACTCAGCGTCTTCAGCGGCTCCCATTGCAGGATGGTGCTGAAAGCGGCGGCCACGGTGGCGGCAGCGGTTCTGGCGGCTGCGGCAGGGGGAGTGGTGGCAGCAGCGGTGCCCGCGGGGCGTCTAAAATGGCAGATTTCGAAGAGTTGAGGAATATGGTTTCTAGTTTTAGAGTTTCTGAACTACAAGTATTACTAGGCTTTGCCGGACGGAATAAAAGTGGACGCAAGCATGACCTCCTGATGAGGGCCCTGCATTTATTGAAGAGCGGCTGCAGCCCTGTGGTTCAGATTAAAATCAGAGAATTATAGAGACGCCGATATCCACGGACTCTTGAAGGGCTTTCTGATTTATCTACAATCAAAGCATCAGTTTTCAGTTAGGATGGTAGCTCATCACCTGTAGAAACAGATTTGGCTGTGGCTGGAATCCACTCATTACCTCCTACTTCAGTAACGTCTCACTCACCGTCCTCTCCTGTTGGTTCTGTGCTACTGCAAGATACTAAGCCCCGTTTTGAGATGCAACGACCATCTCCTCCAATTCCTCCTGTCCATCTTGATGTGCAGTTAAAAGACCTGCCTTTTTGTGATGTCCCTGATGTTCTCATCAAGCCCACAAGTTTAGTTCAAAGCAGTATTCAACGATTTCAAGAGAAGTTCTTTATTTTTGCTTTGACACTGCAACAAGTCACAGAGATATGCACATCAAGGGACGTTTTGCCCGGTGGTCGGAGAGATTACATAGTTCAAGTTCAGCTGAGACTTTGCCTGGCAGAGACAAGTTGTCCTCAAGAAGATAACTATCCAAGTAGTCTGTGTATAAAAGTGAATAGGAAGCTGTTTCCTTTACCCGGCTATGCACCACCACCTAAAAACGGGATTGAGCAGAAGCACCCTGGATGCCCTTTGAATATTACATCTTTAGTTAGGTTGTCTTCAACTGTGCCAAACCAGATTTCTATTTCTTGGACATCTGAAATTGGAAAGAATTATTCCATGTCTATATATCTTATATGACAACTGACATCAGTCATGTTATTACAGAGATTAAAATGAAAGGTACTGGAAACCCTAATCATTCCAGAGCACTAATTAAAAAAAAAAAAAAAAACTTACTGCAGATCCTGATAGTGAAATTGCCACAACTAGTCTTCGGGTGTCCTTGACACGCCTTCTAGAAAAAAATGAGACTAATGATCCCATGCCCTGCGGTGACGTGTACACATCTGCAGTGTTTTGATGCTGCTCTTTTTCTACAAATGACTGAAAAGAAGCCCACCTGGATTTGTCCAGTGTGTGACAAAAAGCTGCACATGAAAGTCTAATATTATATGGGCTTTTTATGGAAATTCTCAATGACTTTTCTCATGTGGATGAGATAAAGTTCCAAGAAGATGGCTCTTGGTGTCCAATGAGGCTGAAGAAAGAAGCTATGAAAGCATCCAGCCAACCGTGTACAAAAATAGAAAGTTCAAGCGTCCTTAGTAAGCCTTGTTTCAGTTACTGTAGCCAATGAGGCAAGCAAGAAGTGGGCATGATCGACCTAACAGCAGAAAGCTCTTCTGAGGAAGAGGAAGATCCCCCTGCCCAAAGGACATGCATCTTTATGTCTGAAACACAAAGCAGCCCAACCAAAGGGGTTCTCATGTATCAGCCATCTTCTATAAGGGTGCCCAGTGTGACCTCAGTTGATCCTGCTGCTATCCCACCTTCATTAACAGACTACTCTGTGCCATTCCACCACACACCAATATCAAGCATGTCATCAGATTTGCCAGGTTTGGATTTTCTTTCTCTTATTCCAGTTGATCCCCCGTACTGTCCTCCTATGTTTTTGGATAGTCTCACCTCACCCTTAACAGCAAGCAGTACATCTGTCACCACCACCAGCCCCCGTGAAATCAGTACTCATGTTAGCTCATCCAGAAGCAGGAGTGAGACAGGGCTCATAACTAGCCGTGGAATTAATATTCCTGACATCATCTCACTGGATTAAAAAAGGATGCACTTGATTCTGGGAATCATTCATCAAAACTGCTTTGTTCTTGAATCTCTGATCCATGGGAGCTTTTTTCTTTTTTTGGCAAGTTGATATTTATTGAAACATCAGATGGATTCTTTCACTTTCTGAGAGATGGACATAGATGACAGCAACAAGAACCTAATGACAGGCAAGGACTTTTTACAAATGACCTGCGCCTGAGCATCAGATACATTCAGCCACTAACAGTGTCTTGAACAGTGGATTTCGATTTCATGTATTACTGAATGGATTCTTCAAATTATTTTAAAATATTTGTTATATAATAAACAGCAATAAAAATCTTGTAAATGCAAAATAAAATAAAATAAATCCAAGCCAGTATTTCACCCACACAAACACTCAAGAAATACTTCTTGAGTGAATGAATTAGTGGGTCAGGTCATACAGATACATCGCTATTTATATGTGATCCTCTGATCCTTCCTGAGTTAAGTATTTAAAGCTTATTTCCATGCTCATTTTATTCTGCAAGCAATATAACTAAACTGTAGCTCAGTTAGCAGAGCCCATCTGCCCAGCAATCAGTAGTCCCTCCATATTCGCACCTATGATATATACTTTAAATAGATTCTAGTTCTTAGCAATAGCAACAAAATCAGTAATTATGGCAGCCAGTATACAATTTCCACCAATTGGTCATGCTCCACATCGCTAGATACACTTATGGCTCGATTAACTATTGTGGTGGATTATCTGTAATGGTTAACTTGTAACACTTAGCTGAACTGAGTCAGTGTGGTTCTGGCTGTGGAAGGTGCACCAGAAGATTGTTGCCAATAGTATCAAAGGAACATTAGATACTATATTGATTCTCCTTGAGAGGCTTTCCATGCTGTCTTTCCTGGTATGAACTAGGCTGTCATTGTTGGGCCCTTCTGTTGCTGAGCATGACTGTTGTTCTTTTCAGGAGGAGAGTGGGGATTTACCTTGAGAATAACTTTCTAGCTCCAGTGTGGATCTCTCAGCCTGCAGGCACAGATCCTTTATCCCACTGGAACAGACTTTCGACCTTCCACCATTGACCTTTGCATCTTTCCTGTGCAGATCCTTGATATAGACTTGCATGAAATGTCATGAGCTCCAGGCCCCCAGGTTGACTTGTGGAAGACATTGCTATGGGTTCCCGGTCTTCAGTTGGACTCATCTAGGACACTGTCTTGGGACCAGGCCTTCAGCTGGATTCTTTGGGTTGCTATGCATGGACAGGTTTCCTGCATTCTTCTGAATTTGACTCTTTGGATGGATATTATAAAATAATTCTATAAATTATGTGTCTTATATAAAATGTATTTCCTTGCAAACTCCCACTACAGTAACTATGAAGCTTTTAAAATGTGATTTAATAGATTCTTGCAAATTAATATCTTAAAGTAACCTTAGACTCTTTCATTAAGTCTTAATTATCTGTTACCTATAAAACTTCAACAAAGAAATGCTACTAAAGAAATGTAGAAGGACATTAATTGTCAGGAAGGCAAGTAGGCATTGATCAGATGGCAATGCCAGAATTTTGTATGGTTTGGAAGTATGTAAAGTTACCCAGAAATGCGAATTTTGAGTTACTAAAAAATGAGGGTAAATTGCTACACTGTATAGAAGCATAACCATGGTGGTGCAGGGAAATTATAAACTGATAACCATCTTTGATCCCAAAGGCAAGCAGAGTTAGATGAGTTTCTTTTTATATTCTCCTTAATGCAGGTTAACAGAAAAGATAACTTCACCTAATAATGCTTCCTAGCCCTAATTATTTAGTGATAATCAAAAGGCTTCATGATCTGAAGAAACTGTTTCAATGCTGCCCATTAAACAATATGAGAATCTATTATTCTATCCTAGTAACTTCTTGTCACTCAGGTATTCCTTGGCCAGATGCTTCCTAATTAAGAGCATATAAAATGAGAATAACATGAGCTCCACAAGCAGGTAAGTATATATTAAGCCTGATTATGATGCCACCAACAAAATTATCTTTTAAAATAATTTTAATGAGAACATTTTTTTCTCTATTCACTTTGAAGCTATTCTGTGCCACTAGTGAAATTCCTGCTCACCCTAGTTTATGATGTGAATTCTAGAGATGAAGGACTGCTCTAGTGTTAGCTACATAAAATGACAGCATGTATTTCTGCTCTTGTAAATATATGTATGAATAATTTAAAATACACACTAAATAATTTGTAGTATATCAGTCACCTGATGAATAATTTTATTCCTTAATTATTATATTACAAACTTTTTTTCTCACTCAAAACAAAAATCTGCTAAATATCTTTAGAGTGAAAAATTTTAGAGGAAAAATAAGGAAATGGTAGGAGGAAGAGATCAAAATGAGGAGCAAGAGGGAAAAGAGAAAAAAAGAGAAAGGAATAAATAAAAGCGTTGCCTAAAGATATCCTAGTTGTCTCCCTTTACTCTCCTTTTATAATTGAGAAATTGGACTTGTTCCACACTTGCTAAGGAAAAGTGCTTTCTTTTTTATTTGGCTTCTGTGACCCAAAAGGTTGATGACTCAGAATTATTGCTAAGAGAATGGCATCCCTTCTGCTCATTGTTGGAATGAGTTTCTGCAACTAGAACTATAAGGCTTCGGACAGGTGCAAAGGTAATTTGTCAGGTAAAGAAAAGAACATCAATAGCACCGCCTGCCAACATGATACACTACATTTTAAAAATTAAAAGCTCTGCAAATCAACTATTTGCCATCTTTATATAAAATCCTAATGCTTTGTTTAAAATAGACTTTTCTATTTTCTGAAATAATGGAACTTATTGATGTAGTGGAACATACATTCTTCTAGAAACTATCTTCCTGAATTCTGAAAATAGATTTACCAAAATAAGGGAGAAAGCCTCCAGAGACAGTTTGTAACTATTTTGACATATTAGGTACAAATCAATCATGTATCAGATAACTTGCAATTTTTTTTGCCTCATAGATGTTGTTAGGGTTAAATTATGTATGTCAAGCAATTTGCTCAGAATTGAACCTGATAGATGCTGTGTGCTAAATAAGTTCTATCATAAAGCTTAATTGGGATTATTTTGGTAACCTGAGAGTCAGTAAGAGTTTCAGTCTGAACTATCACCACTTTTTATTTGTTGAAAGTAATCAATATTTCAAAAATATTCAAGGATATTAAAAGACAACTTGCTTGAAGACATTAAAGAATAAAGGTCACTGTGGCTGAAGATGTGGTTATCTGAAGCACAGCCAGCCACACTTCATTCGTTCACTTATTTCTTTCTTGACTTTGACCAAAAATCCATAATATATATGTTATATTTACTTAATAATGTATATTACTAAGTAATAATATTATACAGTAATAAGTATTAAGTAAATATATTTACATTATACATATATACACACACACATATATATATTATTATTAAGTAAACATATTTTAAGATGAAGCCTATCATTTTTCTTTCTTTTTTGTGGTATGGAAGACCTTACACTTGCAAGGAAGGTGCTCACACAGATGAGCTGTCTCCCCAGCCTGAAGCCTATAGTTTCAATATTTTAATTTATTTTTTAACTTTTTATTTTTTGTTGCATTTGATAAAAAAATAACAATGTGAAAGTTTCAAAACACGTTAGTAGTACATTCCCAGTATTTGATACAATGCAGATTATTGTCCTCTAGGTAGTTATACAGAGCACAGGGTGTAGATGTGATAATTTTTCTACTCATTATTAGTATAAAAAATTTCTTCTCACTGAACTAAGAGAAATTACTTGTATACATAATCCAATGTTCCATAATTTCAGGGTGTTATTGGCAAAACTGGCAGTGATAGAAGCTATTGGTTTAAGACTTTTACAGCTCAGCATTCTAATCTAGCTTTCTGTTTTATGCCTCTTGGTTAAACTTTTCGGCTGGGTGGTTAAGGGAAAGTTAAAGCAAGACCTGTGTAACAAAACATGTAACTTTTGTATCTTCCAAGGCCAGTCAAATCCCCTAAGGATTAACTTTGAAACCATGTACAGTGCTTCGTAGAACTGTTATCAGTGTCAGTCATCTGGATGAGTCACAGCCATTGTTTGATCAACTTGCTCTCTGTGAAAGCCTGAGAAAATGATTTCTCTATAGGAGACTCTCTTAAGGTACACTACATATCTTCAATCTCTTTCCTCTGTAGCCCCATAATCTCCTTAAACAGAAAATCTGGGAAACCATTGAGTTATAGGATGTTATATCACAGGTTTTCTTATGTCCTGAGTCCCAACTGACCTTGAAGGGCTAGGGCCAAAAAATTGGCAATCCTTATAGCCCTTCTTTTTCTCCAACGTATTTTATTATTTTTTTTTCTTGTTTCAGAACTTTTCTTTATTTTATTTATTTATTTTTATGGCCGGCTCAGCCCTGAGGGCAGGGCTGGCGCAGCATGTGGTGCTGGGGATCAAACCGCGGTCACTGAAGCCACCTAAGCTTTCCTAAGCAGGTGCTTTAGACCACTGAACTATCCAACTTTTGGTCTGTAAACTTATATTCTTAACCCTAAAGAAATAAAAACTTAGTGATACTGTTAATTTATAAAATAGGTAGTTGAGATTAACATCAGTATCTTTACTTCTTTATGTATTCTTATTCCTTTTATTTCTCTCTTATTTAATGGATCTAGCTAATGATTCCAGAACTATATTGAATAGTAGTGGTGATGAGGACATTCTTGCCTTGTACCAGATCTGAGAGTAAGACTTCAGTTTTCCCCGTTTAGAATTATGTTTGCTGTTGGATTGTCATAGATGGCTTTTATCAGATTGAGGTAGAAGTCCTCTATTGTGATTTTCTGTAGGACGTTGATCATGAATGAGTGTTGGACTTTGTCAAAAGCCTTTTCTGCATCAACTGAGATGATCATGTGCCCTTTGGAACTGGCTCTATTGATATACTGTATCACAGATGTAGATTCGAATATATTGAACCATCCTTGCATCCCTGGGATGAATCCTACCTGGTCATGGTGTACAGTCTTCTTGATGACTTGCTGTATTCTGTTGGGGAAGATTTTATTGAGGATTTTTTCATCTATGCTCATGAGAGAAATTGACCTGTAGTTCTCTTTTTTAGTTGCATCTCTCTCTGGTTTTTGTATCTGTGTAGTAGTTGCCTCTAGGAATAATTTTGAGAGGATTGCTTCCTTTTCAATTTCATTGAAGAATTTGAGGAGTTTTGGGATTATGTCTTCTGTAAATTTCTTGTAGATTTCAGTGGTGAATCCATCGGGTCCTAAAATTTTCTTTGTCGGTAGGCTTTTTATTACATTTTGTATTTCATTGAGTGTTATTGGATTATTAGAGTTATTATATCTTCTTGACTCAATTTTGGTAATTTGCACCTTTCTATGAATCTGTCCATCTCATCTCTGTCTTCAATTCTGTGAGAGTAAAGATTCTCAAAGTAGATATTTATGATCCTCTGAATTTGTGTTGGGTCTGTACGATTTCATCCTTTTCATTCCTTATTGCTTGAATTTGTGTGCTTTCTTTCCTCTTTTTGATGGGGTTAGCTAGGGGCTTATTGGTTTTATTTAATCTTTCAAAGAACGAGCTTTTTGATTCATTAATTCTTTGTATTGTTTTGTTTTGTCTCAATTGAATTAATTTCTACTCTAATCTTTATCATTTCCTCCAATCTTTGGGCTTCATGTTTTGTTTGCTCTTCCATTTCTAGTCAGTTTAGGTGCTGCCTGAGAGTATTTATTTCTTCTTCTCTGTTTTCTGAATGTGTGAGTTCAGATCTATACATTTCCCTTTAAGAACTGCTTTTATTGCATCCCATAAATTCTGGTAGGTTGTGTTTGAATTTTCATTGTAGATATTGTCTAATTTCTTGTTTAATTTCATCTGTAACCCACTGGTTCCTGAGAAAGGTGTTGTTTAATTTCCATGTTTTTCTAGGGTTCTTCTGGTTTCTTTTGTCATTTATTTCCAATTTGATTGCACTGTGGTCAGATAATATGCATGGACAACTTTTGTTTTCTTTCATATACTTATCCATGACCTATGGACTAGTTCGTACTCTATTTTGGAAAATGTCTGATATTCAGCTGAAAAAAATGTGTATTCAGAAGTGGTTGGGTGGAACACCCTATGTATGTCCAAGAAGTCCAGTTTTTCCAAATTCTGGTTCTTTTCTGTGACTTCTTTACTAATTTTTTGTCTGTTTGACCTATCTTTTTGGGATAAAGGGGTGTTAAGGTCTCCTGTTAAGTTTATAATATTGGATATTAGATTTTTCATGTCCATTAAGATTTGTCTTATATAACTTGGTATTCCAGTGTTGGGCGCATATATATTCATGAGTGTTACTTCTTCATCTTGAATATTTCTCCTAACCAGTAAGTATGTAGTGACCTTTTAAATTTCATTTGATCAACCTGGATTTGAAGTTTAGACTCTCTGTAAATAGGATTACTACCCCTGCTTTTTTTTTTTTTTTTTTGAGGTGCTATTGTAGTATTGTTTTCCATCTTTGAACTTAGCCTATGAACTTCTTTAGGAGTTAAGTGTGTTTCTTGTATACAGTATATGGTTGGATTTTGCTTCCTTATTCACATTGTCAGTCTATTTCTTTATTTCTTTTAGTTGGAGAATTGAGCTCATTTACATTGATGGTCATATTTGAAATTTGTTGACTTATGATTGACATGTCTTTTACTTACTATTGTTTACTCCATTTTCTCCTATGTTTAATTGGTTGCCCTATTTGGTGGGTTCTTTATGTTCTTATTTGTGGAGTTTGGGTCCTTTAGTCTGTCTCTAAAATGCTTTTTAGTAATCTGTGTAGGTTTGGCTTTGACACACTGAAATCCTTTAGCTGCTCCTTGTCGTGGAAGTATTTCACTTCTCCCTCATACTTCAAAGAGAGTTTTGCAAGGCATAGCAAATTCCAGCAGTCTTGGGTGGAATTTGTTTTCATGGAGGACTTGAAGTACTCTGCTCCACGCTCTTCTTGACTTCTTCATTTGTTAAGAAAAATCTGCCATTATTCTGATGGGTTTCTTTTTAAATGTGATCTGTTTCTTTTCTCTAGCAGCTTTTAGTATATTATTCTGCTGGAATTCTAGGATCTTTACTATTATATGTCTGGGTGTGTTTTTAGTTGGGTTGATATTATTTGGAGTTCTGTATGCTTTTGCTCACTGAATGTCCAATCACTTTCTCACATTTGGGATGTTTTCTGCTATTATTTCTGCCCATATTCTTTTTATATCCTTTGTATTGGCTCCTTCTTTTTCATTGATTCCTATTAATCTCACATTGTTCATTTTTGCATTATCTTGCACATGTTGACTTATTTTT
>PVJA010025752.1:11293-30507 GCA_004027025.1 Myocastor coypus
AATTCAGAGATTTTGGCTGCCTAATTCTTGTTTTCTTCCATGGTAGTGTCTCCTTTATTTGTTGTGTGTAAGTGGGCTTGGGACCTGAGATTGCATCTTGCTCCTTCTCTTTGGCATTTTTTATAACCTCTGCACCTTGGTGAAGCTATGCTGTTAGTGCCTATTGAAATTTGGGCCCGATCCACCAATCTTGATCCTGTTCAGATATGCCTGCCTGGGTCTGTCTGCTGTGCTCAGCTTCTTTCTGGTACAGCTGGGCACAGACCCAGTTGGTCAGCCTGGGCGGCTGGGGCAGATTTCCAGCTGCTGGCCAGGTGGGGTGCATGTGCTGGCATTTAGTGTGGGTCAGCTGTGGCACAGTTCTGGTGGCTGGAAGTGTCGGGGTGCACACAGGCAGAGAAGTCCTACCTGAGTGCGGGCCTGATTGGTCAGTGTGGGCAAGCAGGGGCAGAGTTCTGGTGGCTGGCAGTGCTGGTGTGCATGCTAGCACAGAAGTCCTACCTGGGTGCTGCCTTAATGTTTTAATTTAAACATGTTTTCAAATCTTGCCTTTGGCATCTTTTAATGTGACACAATACAATGTCTACATTACTTTGCTATTATGAAGAGTTTGTTCAGCTTCCAATTGAGCAAGAAGAGTGGTAGTCTCTTATAGTGAAGAAAAAATACCTCAAACAATTTCCACCCTCATTTTATAGCAAGAAAGGGACTAGAATTCAACATTCAACATTATTATGTAACCACTGACTACTTTTTTCTTTTTTCAGTGAAGCCTCTTTCTTTCCCAGAACTTCTTTTCTCCTGCTGCTTCCCTAACAAAATCCATAGTTATTTGTATTTTTACTTCCTTAGAGAAGCACCTGTAAATACAGTCCCACCTCCTGGCCTACCTCCTTCCTTATACCGTGTGTATGAACTTGCCCAGCAGTAGCTTACCTCTCTGAGGAGCACTGTTTGCAAAGACAATGTAGGTGGGTTGAAAATTGATTTTGATCAGAGGAAGGAAGAGGAAGAGGACAAGAATGGCCCACACCTTCCTAAGAAGATTCCCACCCAGTAGTGGACTTCTTGCCAAATGTCTCGTTGTATCTCTCCCTTTGACCTTTCCTTTCTTGCCCAGAGACAGAGGTTTGAGGAAAAAAGGGTCCTGTACCTCTTTTGGAGCTAGATTTGAGTGTCTTCTTTCCACTCAAGAGTGACTCCTGCATTTCTTGGGTGTGAGTGAATAGTATAGACTGGATTGCAATTAATAGTTATGATTAATGGGTGTGAACTAATATTGATTCATCCAGGAGTTCATTGAAAACTTTGACTACACACAAAAAAATATTGTAGTGATGAAATTTTGTCAAATGAATACATTTGCATGGCTTTTTTTTCTATAAATGGTTACTATATTTTTAGTATTTTTAAAATAAATTAGTGGACAAGGCTGAGTATAGATACTATGACTGCTCAAGAATGATCAAATCTAAATATTTGTAGAGAACAAAAAAGAAGATTTGCTACTTCTGTGAGTTTTTAGTAAAAATGAGCCTGGTCTTCTTGGTTGAAAAGTTCACAGTAGAATTTGTAAGGGAAAAGACAAAAGTGGGCTTGATCTTTACACTTTTTCTAAGATTCAGAAGCTTAGACCCTTTATACTCTTTGGGCTCATAGTACCAATGGATTTATAGTGCCCTTCACAATTAGTGAAGCTTGCATACTAATGTTTTACCACCCATTAGGATAAAATCCAAGATACTATTTTTTGTGGAAAGAATGGGACTTACATCTTTTGAGTCATAAACTGATGATTCTTTTTTATTGAAGATTAAGTTTTGGTCCAAAGATACTTATTCTGAATTCTATAAAAAGTTAATTTATATTTAAAAGTTGAGAGGAGTGCTATGCATGTAAATTTTTAAAATTGGATGTGAGATGGGAGAATTGGATGGAAGATTAATCTTTTTTTTATTTTGTAAAGAGTACAAAATAGTATTCAAACAAAAAATTTCAAGAGATGCAGACTTTTAGTAGATTAATCACAATTAATCTTAATTATGTGATTTGCTCATTATAGGCCCATGCATGGCCTACTTTTATTTAGCCAGCTTTTATAATAATGAAATAAGCACCAGTGAGCCCATTATCCCAAACAAGCATAGGCACCTTGACTTTTAGCTTGCATTTTGCTGTATGATTTCAATCCCATCTCCTTCTTCTAAGTAGACATACCCATTGATCTGAACCTCATTTCTTCATTTTCTTGCTTTCTTTTTAAGTTGTATTAATGCATTTAGATGTATTCCTTAAAAATATACTCTTAAATATTAGTATTTTTCAATTTAGAAAACATATCAGATTGTGTGTTATAACCTTGGACTTTAAAGAAACTGAATATTAAATTGATAAGATTGAGTCATAAATGCTGTATTTCATGAGTATAATGCTATTTATTTATTTATTTATTTATTCACTTTTCTATGAATGGACTTGGAATCATTTTCAGGTTAGTCATTTTCACTGAGATGAGATAGAACCTCAATGCAGTTCTGATTTATATTTTCTTTTCTTTTTTTAATATTTTCTTAATATCTAAAAATGCTACATATTTTTCATATTTTTGGTGTCTATTTTTACTTCATTTGAGAAGTGTCTGCTCAATTCATTTCTCAGTTGATTGGGTTACTTGTGTGCATGTGTTTGTGTATATGTGCATGTGTATATGCCTATTCTGTGAACCGTTATGTATTCTAGATATCAATCCTATTTGAAAGGCTAGCTGACAGAGATTTCTTCTACTTTGTAGAGTATCTGTTCATTCTGTAAATTGCTGATGGTTTTTATTACTGTTCAGAAGCTTTTTCATTTGCTGTAGCTTCATTTGTTGACTCATGCTGGTATTTTGTGTGCTGCAGTCCTATTCAGGACAGCTTTTTCTTGTGCCTATAATTTCTAGGGTTTCACCTATAATTTCTTTTAGAAACTTCAAGGTTTCAAGTGTTATGTTCAGGTCTGTCACCCACTGTAGCTGATTTTTGTACAAGGAAAGTTGAAAGCATCCCTTCCCTTCCAGTTTAATCAGTTAGTGTGATGAGCACTGGAGTCTCTTCTTCCTTAAAGGTTTGGTGTAATTCAGCAGTCAGACCAGTTTTGGACTCTTTTTGTGTGTGTGTGTGTGTGTGTGTGTGTGTGTGTGTGTGTGTGTGTGTGTAGAACTTTTATTACTGCTGCTCATTATTAATTCCTATTTAGGACCTTATATTCTCCTGTTTTAATTTTGCTAGGCCAAATGTGTCTAGAAATTTATCCATGTCTTATAGATTGCTCAATTTATTATAATATAACATTTCAAAATAGTTCTTAATAATTTTCTAGATTTGACTGGTGCCTGTTTTTATATTCCTTTTATATCTCTAATTATATTGTCTTGAGCCTTTCTTTTGGTTAGTTTTGTTAATGGCTTATCAAACATTTTATCTTCTCCTAGAATCAACTCTTGGGTGGGTCAAATAGCTCAGTGGATTAAAGAGTTTGCAAGCAGGCACAGGGCCCTGGGGCTTGATCCCCAGGCCTGCTGTGCCAGACCCACCCCCAGGGCATGCTGAGAAGGCAATTGAGACTGGGCTTGGTGGAGCAAGCCTGTAATCCCAGCTCTTGGGAGTCCGTAATCAGGAGCATCACTGTGAGTCCAGTCCATTAGTGAGACCCTGAGCACCCTATACCTGTAGACCCTTCCCTAAAATAGACAAAACAACAAAACACCCCAAAAGGATCACCTCTTTCATTGATCTTTTGTTTGTACTGTTCTTTTAGTCTATATTTCAGTAATTTTAATCTCTTATTTTTCTTTCCTTATTGGAGTTAGTTTGGGTGTGCTCTTGTTTTTCTAAGTGTGTTTTGTTTGCGCTTGTTTTTCAAAGCAAGTATTAGAACTTTTTTGTTTTTTATTTTTGATCTTTGATTTTTTCATGCAGGCACTCATAGCTACAAAGTTTCTTCTGAGGACTGCCTTTCTATAGCTAGAGAGTCTGGTAGGGCATATTTATGTTATTTTGGTTAGAGTTTAGTGATTTTAAATTTTCCCCTTGAAAAGCAACTTATTCAAAATCGAATTGTTGAATAACTGTGTTTCTGTTTCTATAGTATATCCTACTGCTAATTTCTAGTTTCATTTCACTATAATCTGATTAGGTGCAGGAAATATTTTTTATTTGACAAGGCTTTCTTTTTTCATCTAAAATAAGAACTGCTGTGGAGAATGTTGCATTGCCTGTTGAAAGACTGTGCATTCTGCTGTTACTGAATGGGATATCATGTAGATGTCTAAAAGTCCATTGAATCTATGGGACAATTTAAGTCTGACTTTTGTTGTTGGGTTTTCTGGCCTAGATGATGGATCCATTGGTGCAAGTGAAGTACTGAAGACATATGCTACTGTTATTGTGGTTTGTGTGTCCCTTTTGGCTGCTTTATTAGGTTTAGCGCAGCAGTAAGTTTTACAGAACATATATTAATACTTGTTATATCTTTTTGGTGAGCTGTTCATTTTTTAAAGATGTATTTAGTACACAGTCTACAGAGTCTTACTGCACAGATCAGACTTGTAGAAATCCTCTTGTTTGCAGTCTCCCAAGTGCTAGGATTACAGGTGCACTCCATCATATTCAGTCTCACTTAAAGTCTCAGAGTGCCTAGAGTTGGCGCTGGAAAGGCCTGGGGATTGATCCCTGGTGACCTGTGTTTGCCTAAGCAGGCATTTTAATCTACTGAGCTATCTAGCTGGCCTTCATTTGTATAATAACCTTATTTGTTTCTTTTGACTAATTCTGTCTTAAAGTCTACATTTTTCCATATGTATGCATTTTTCTATAGGTAGATATGCATATAGCTACACCTACTTTTTTAAGATTCCATTTGGATAGATTATTGTTTATGCTCTTTCACTATTAGTCTGTATATATCTTGACTGGTATGGTGTGTTTCTTGTAGGCAGCAATGAATTCGGTCTTGCTTTTAACCTAAATTATACACATTCAGAATTATAGTGAGGTATGTACTAATTCATATTGTTTTTCTGCTGTTTGACTCTCTTAATTCTCATTTGGTTATCTATTCTTATCTTTCTATATAGAGAATTTCTCTAAGTATCTTCTTCCATGTTGACTTAGTGGTAATGCATTGCTTTATGCTTATCTTGAAAACTTTTTATTTCTTTTTCAACTGTAAAGGACAGTTTCGCTAGATATAGTAGTCTAGACTGGCATTTATATTCTTTTTTAGGACTTGAAATACATTATTCCATAGCTTGTTATAATTTAGTATTTCTGCAGAGAAGTCTGGAATCATTATTATGGGCTTGCCTTTATAAATGTTTGACATGTCTTTCTTAAAAGTTTCATTATTATTTGGTTTGTACTCTTTGTATTTTAACTATAATATGTTGTAGGAGGTTCTTTTCCTGCTATACCTTTTCTGACCTTGGCTTCTAAATGCTTCCTCAACTTAGGTATCCTGTACTTAGGTATCCATGTTTTTCCCAAGGTTTGGGGAAGTGTTCTGCCATTATTTCATATTCGGCTTCCTCAGTTCGTGTCTCGGCACCCTCTTCCACACCAAGATTTCATAATTTTTACTTTAACAAAGTCTCAGAATTTTGGATGTTTCATTCATAATTTCTCAAATTTTTAGTTGTATCTCTCTTGTATGGTAATCCACTGACCTCACTTTTAGGCTCTGTCTTTTTTTTGGTGTCACATATTTAGAGGATTTCCACCGAGTTTCCTATTTGTCTTACTGAGATTTTCTTTTCCAAGATTCTTGTAGGTTCTTCTATTTCTTTGTTGAATTTGAGTTTGCTGCTCCCTCAGATCTTGCATTTGATTCTCTGATTCACATAACTATTCATTTTTCTGCTGGTGGATGTTATTGGTCATTATAAAAAACCTGTCTTTGAATTCTTTCTCTGGAATTTTGTTATCTTTGCATTCAATCACTGATAGGTTATGGACCTCTGGGAGAATCATGCTGTAATCATTTCTCATAGATCTTGTGACTCTATGTGAGATTTGTAGATCTATCAGGATAGATATCACTTCAGTATAGGATACTGAAAATCTGAAGGAACACAAAAGAGAGGAGGAAGATGAGAGAGAAAAATGTATATAAAATTCATTTTAAGAACAAAAAGGGCAGTAAAATTGACCAAGAAGGGCAGGAAAATAGCAAACAAATTTAAAAAAGATAGAAAAAAGTATAAAAAGGAAAATAAAATAGCGAGAAATTAATTGAAAAAATGTGATTGGGCTGGGGAGATAGCTTGGCAGTCCAATTGCCTGCCTGGCAAGTGCAAGGATCTGGGTTCCCACCCCAATACGACATGCTGTACAAAGCTCAGAACTTCATAATTGAACATAGTGGCACATCCCTGTAATCCCAGTGCTGGGGAGGCTGAGACAAGAAGATCACTATAAGTCTGAGCTGTGAAGTGAGATCCTGTACCAAATAAATAAATGGAAGATTAAAAAAGAAAGGAAGAAAGAAGATAATGAACCCACAATTCTTTTATAGCTTTCCTATTTCCTGATTTCTGGAACTATTCCTTTTTTTCTTTTTTGGAATGCAAAGTCTCCTTCCTAACTCTTGACCCTTATGAAACACAGATTCATGTGAAGGATACTTCAATTCTGTCTTAGTTACTTTTCTGTTGTTGAGAAAACAAAATACCTGGCACCCCAAATTAAGGAAGGAAAGGCTTATTTAGCTCACAGTTTGTAGAGGTTTCCATCCATAATCAGCTGGCTCCAAAGTAGGGTAGCATGGCAGAGGGGCATGTAGTACAAGACAGCAAAAGCAACTAGAGCAAAGAGGGGTCAGCAAGCCACCTTTCCTCCTTATGTGGCAAGCAGACTACCTGCCCTAGGGTGGATGAAGCCTTTCTCTTTCATAGGCTTAGGATGTTTACAAAGGGAGGACCCTGGCTCCCTGCTGAGTTAAACTTCTAAATTGTTAAGTTGACACACAGTCGACTCTTACAACATCCTGTAGCATAAACAGCCTCTCTAGGGCAAGTCCTCTATATCCTAGGATGTAGAACCACTGAGTTACTTAAAACTGCTAACCTTCTCAAATCGACACAATATATTAAACATGAGTATTCCACCATCTTACTGAGGACTTGTCTTTTCAACTGTCTTTCACAAAATATTTCCTTTAGTGAATGCATATAGTTTAACATAATCTTTTTCTATTCAAGCCAGTTCCTTTTGCTATTTATTTATTTATTTATTTTTCTAGGCAGAGTGTCATATGTAGTCTTGGCTGGTCTTGAACTTATGACAATTCTTCTACTTCAGCCTCTGAATGCTGGAATTATAGGTATGTATCACCACTTCCAGCTCAAGTCAGTACATATTTTGAATTCTAGAAAACATTTGTGTACCAGATGACTTCTAAGACATATAACAAAATTTTTAAAAAAAAATGTTTTTCTGTCCTTTTAATTTCTCTTCTTTGTTTATTCTAGTATGTTTTTCCTAGTTCGCCTATTATTGATGTTTTAAATGTCATATGAGGTAGGAATGTATTTTTAAAAATTTATATGAATAACATTTTCCTCATTTTTGATTATTTGAGACTCACTTTTTTCCTTGCCACTATGACAAAGTTCCATAGAAGATTTTTGAGGGCATGGGGTGTGGATAGACTCTTCATTTTTTCTATTCAAATATCATTTTTACAGTTTTAAATTTATTATATGTTCTAACAATTCCCCTTATATTCTTTTGTTCTTTTATAGTATCTTAGTTATTCTCTTAAATTTTCATGCACATTTTAGAATGATCTATGTTTTCTATGCAATTTCCTTTCCTTCTATCTTCCAATCAAAGTGGAAGCACTTTAAGAGCCAATGCGGTCTTAATCTTGTTTTTATTTGGCCAGCAATTACTAGTAGTATTTACATTTTGGGTATTTCTATTAAAAGCAATACATTTACATAAAATTTTTGACACATATCATGAGTGGCCTGTAAAGCCTAAAATTAATATGTGGCCCTTAAAAGAAAGTGCTTGGGAAATCTATCTATCAATTGATCAATCGATTGATCTATCTACTGATCTATCTATCTGTATTTATTTTCAGATACATACTTCATTTTTTTTCCTTTCCTAAAAACGTATGTCCATATTTCTGCTTGTTTTTTCCTCCATAGACCTATTATTAAGTCCTTTCTAATAACTTTTAGAATATATATTTCAGGCCAATTTACATTATTGTTCATTTTGTCTAATATGTCTCTTCAATATGGAAATCTATATAGTTCAGAATGTCTTATTTTAATGAATTGTGTTTCTGAAACAGGTCAGCATTTGTACTCTTGATTTCTGCTGGTGAAGAATCCCATGCATGAGCCACCAGTTCCTCAAGCTGTGAAACAAATCTTCAAATGAGCCTTTACTCTTGTGGCTTTCAAAAACTAAGCCACATCAAACATTGCTCAGGGTAGGACTGGCCAGAACTGGTGTTTTGGAGGATGGATAGGATGACAGATATCAGTGACCAGTTGGTACATATTCCTTCTTCTGCAATCCTTGTGCATGGGTATCTACATTAAGACAATGATGGGAAAATGCACAAACTTTAGCAGACAGTACTTTAACTATGACGTTGCCCTTTGAGACTGTCTCCTGTCCCAGTCAAAGTCATCCTAATCCTGCTTACCTCAAAATACTATGTCTCTCAAACTCGTTATCTTTAAGGTCCCACACCATTTTAAAGTATTTTTCTTTCTCTTTAGTTCCTTCAGAATTCATCTTGGAGGAGAGAGCTAGTAATAGCTACTGGAAACATTTTTTTTTTCAATTTTAAATTTATGTGCATACTTTTGGTGGACTTAGAATTTTTACCTTATAAGTTTGTAAATGGTATAAAAATAAATACAAGACAACGGACGTGTTGACATAAAACATTGATTGAATTATACTCCAACAGGATATGCTTCAGAACTCTGACTACTTAATTTTAAGAACTAAGTGAACAAGTCCTGCATCCATTTATTAAAATTATTTGAATTGTATGATACATACATAATAAAGACTATCTGACTTAGTAATGTTTGATTGATTTTACAAAGAAGAAACTTTAAAGAATGAAAGTGAAATGCCAGACATGGTGACACATGCCTGCAATCCCAGCAATAAGGAAGCTGAAGGAGGAGCATAAGGCCAGCCTGGGCTACACTGTGCATTCAAGGACAGGCTGAACTACATAAGCAGACCATATTCCCCACAAATAAAAGTAAAAGAGGATTGGCCAAATAGCTCAGCGAATTAAAGTGTCTGTGAGCAGGCACAGGGGACAGGGGTTCAATCTCTGGGTCTGCTGTGCCAGCCCTGCAGCCAGGCATGCTGAGACAGCAATTGAGACTGGGTGTGGTGGTACATGCCTGTAATCCCAGCTTTTGGGAGGCTGTAATCAGGTGGATCACTATGAGTCCGATTTAGTAGTGAGATCCTTAGCGCCCTGTAGACCCTTCCCTAGAATACAAATAAACAAACAAATAAACACAAATAAAAGTAAAAGAGCAAACAATTAGCTAGCTAAGGAAAATTCTATAACTGATCATATGCACAAATCAGTCTTTAGAAACTAGCTCAACCATTGACATCTAACAGAAATTCTGGCACAGCAAAATAGATTCTTTTAGCTAAATATATCTATATATAACACATAGTCCCACACTGGCAAAAAATAGTCACTCTATTTCTGAGCACTAGTCTTCTGTAATTTTATAAAGTCTCAAGTGATTACCCTAAGTAGAATGTTCTATGAATATATTTCAGTCCTATTTATCTATTTCTTTACTATTCAAAAAAAATTCATGCATATATGTATGTGTTGCAAATGTGGCAGTCATAGCTAATGAAACTGCAACTGGATGGGAAACAGAGGCAATCTATGAAATGCTTCGTAACAGATATACCAAGTCCATTTGCACAAAATAGTCCAAAGTCTGATGGAAAATTACCACTTTTTCTTGAAATATTCTGAACTACTTAAAATGAGCCAGGAGCTACTTCCTGTTTCAGTGATGGTATAAAAGTAAACATGTAATACTATTTAGAATAAATGAATATTGAATAAAGATATGTACATAATCAGCATTTTAAAATGGCTTATAATGAAGAGTGTATTGTTTTCATGACTAAGAAAATGGAAAATTAATTATGTGATAATCATTACTAAAGTAATGTGAGGTCACATTAATGATAGACATTCTTCCAAAATGTTTTCCCACTGGAAATTTCTGAACATTGACATGTGTGTTGGCCCTTATAAAAAGCTAAATGGAATGATCTGCTAATCTAGGCCTAGATACTAAGTTTTCCAACTAAAATAAAAAAAAAAAATCTCCCACCCATTTATGTATTACATCCAGTTCTAGGCACTGATCCTAATTATATAGTTCATTTATGTATTACAGTAGTACAAGTAGAGTCTTACATTATTTATTTTAACATTTTTATGTATTCAGTATAGGACCTTGCTATGCAGGTTGAACTTGTAGTGATCCTCCTGTCTCAGCTTCCCCAGTACTGGGATTATAGATACATTCCATCATACCCAGTCTCTGTGGGCACTTCATCACACCTGGGGGGCAGGGCGAGTGGGGCATGTGGTGCAGAAAATCAAACTGTCCCTGTGCTTGCCTAAGAAGATGCTTAGTCTGTAGAGCTATCTTGCCAGCCATAGAGTACTACAGTATAAAAGCAATAGTGCTACTGTTGTACTACAATAATTTGGCTTCTCTCAGAGTTTGAGAAAGGTGTAGAACTTAAGGCAACATTGTATAAAATAGATGTGCTATTACTAGAGAGGAAAAATGGGAATTTTTGCATATACCTGATTAATGGTAGTTGTAATTGATTGCTCTTTTTTTACACTTGCTTTATAAGCTCACCTAGATTTTATTTTTAAATTTTTATTCACTTTCATTTTGATTTTAAAATTTCAGTATTTGAAACTAAAACTTGAGATATTCAAGATTTCAAAAGGAGAGTGGGAAATTCAGTAACGTCTCTTCTTGATAAAGTCTTGCTTTCAAAGAAGAAGTAGAACTGGGACTTCATGTGGATATTATAATCTCCTGGTGAAGAAACAAATCCAAAAATCAATCAAGGTAACCACCAATCTGCCTGGGTTCACCCCAAGTAAAAAGTGGATGCTGTAGGTAGTAAAATGACAGGCCCCTCTTTTCAATTATGGATATGGGTTAAATCATGTTAAACATAAATATGAACCTCTTGAGGAAGTCAGTTCTCATTAGAGAAACAGACAATTGGTTATCACCCATAAATTAGTACATAGTCATGCATTTGGTCATTTTTTTACTCCAGGCAAAATGTACTACTAGGGGCACTGCCTGAAGTTCTGCCTGCTGAGGAAATTTGTCTTGATCTCTGTCCTCAAGCATGTCCTGGAAACGGTCTTTAGTGCTGCGCTTGTTCACAGGTCATGGTTACATAAGATGTAGACTGATCTCTAAGCCAGGCCTACTGTTGTCTTCCATTGATAGCTGTGCATGTGGTATATCCTTTGAGGCCATAAGTGTATTCTGGGAGAAAACGATAGTATAGTAGGAATAGGAGCCTTGGGATTCTGGGCAACTTCCTCAAGCAATTATCCCTCTGAATCTGCTGTGCATTGATTACAAATATGCAATTTCCATTTGGTAAGACTGTTGCTGTGCATATCTAACCTAATGACCTGGTGGATCGGATAGTACCAAGAGTATGATGGACAACTCAGATTTCATGGTAACTTGATGTGTCATGGTCAAGTTTTCAGTTTCCGCTAAGGCTCAGTAGCAGGCAAAGAGTTGTTTATTCAAAGGGAGAGTGGTTATCTGAAAATAATGGCAGAGCTGTGCTCCAAAATTCATAAAGGCCTCTGTAGCAATTCACCTGCCAGAGACTGTAGAGCTGTGCCCACCACTGACACTTCAAGTACAATTGGATCTGTTGGAACATATGTCCAATGGTTGAAGATTCTGCTCTGTACCAGGACCTGTTTCACAGTCTTCTCTTGTCCTGGGCTTCACTCAAAATTAGCAACTTTCTGAGTCACTTGATAAACACTTAAGGGAGGAATGTGTTGCCTCCAATATCCAAATAGGCACACTAGGCATTGCGCCTCCTTTTTGGTTGTATGTGGAGCCAGATGTGACAACTTATCTTGTAGCTCAGACTAGATGTCAAGAAGTTCTTAGGGAGAATAGTGGATCTCCTTATAAGTCACATTATGCAGCTTACCTTTAGGAACCTTCTGAGATTCGAGAGTGGTTTTAAGCCTATAGACAAAAGCCTATCGCACGGTAAGGGTGGTCCTGAGGAGTGTCAGCATTATCATACTTGGTCAACACAGGCTGGGTTTCCTCAGGCATACTATAGAGGCCAATACAACAGGGATTGGGGCTGGACCCCTCTGCACTACTGTGTATGAGGAAATGTTGTCCTCATCAACATCGAGGAACTTGACATCTCCAGCCTTGTCAGGATCCTCACAAGACATATATATCCCAGCTTACAAGATGCTGCTCTTTTATGATCAATGTCTTCATACTTTCCAAGGCTAAGCATTAAACTTATGCTGTATTCCAACCAATTCAATTATGAGGGCCTGAGTTCAGGTATTGATAATCTTAGCCCATCAGCTAAAGGAACAGAGTTTCTTTCAGGACATACCTACAAATTTAAATTTTTGATGCTGGAAATTTTAATTTTATTTTCTTTCATTAATCTTTCTTCATAGTGATAAAACTTTAGATTATATATGTATGTTTTGAGCTCATTGTTTTTCCTTCATTAATTTGGTCAGGGATGATATGAGAACCAATGATCATCATTCTTTCCTACTTTGCCAAACAGAGTCAAAACTTTCATATATGGAATGGCTAAATTCATTACATTTCACAAGCAATAAATTAGAATAATGAATTTATGTTGAATATTACTTTAAATGGCTCACACCGTGGACTATTAGTGTTAGGACTAAGGAGAGACCAGAGTCTTTAGGACTCATCAAATTAAAGATCCAACTGCAGGAATTCCTAAAGCCATTAAAGAATTTAAAATTATATTGCTTTAGAGCCACCTGATTCTTTTTACTTTTTTTATGTTATGGCTGGCTCAGCCTGCCCTGGGTGTGGGGCTGGTGCAGCATGTGGTGCTGGGGATTGAACCATGGTCCTGCGGTTACCTAAGCTTGCCTAAGCAGAAGCTTTAGACCACTGAGCTCTCTCACCAGCTCCCTACCTCATTCTTAATAGTAAAATCTGTATTAGTCCATGCTTGTTAGAGGAGATTTAATGCCAGATATACATATATATAATTTATATATAATATATATAGATAAATTTATAGGACTGGCTTTATAATTGTTATTAAATGTAATTTTATATATATATATATATATATATATATATAATTGTATATAATTACACTCTATAGGACTGGCTTTCAGTGGCTGTGTGCTGACTCAGGTGTAGATGAGTGAAGGTTTTGCCCGCGTGCTAGAGATTCAAAGGATCCAGTTGAAGACCATGGAGTCTGTGTCAGGAGGGCTAAACGTCTGTGATGGAAGGCTGAAAAGTGGATAGAAGGTACTGGAAGTCAGGAAATGACATCCAAGGAGAGGGTGAAGAGAGGGTCCTCTGAAGAAACAGCAGCAGCCTCTCTTCTTTGTTTCTCTTTTATACCATTCTTGAGACAGTCCTCCCTAGGGTGCATTTTTAACTGTGTTGAGTCAATTTAGTTTTTTACCTAGGTGGACAGAGTTGGTTAAGGTTAGCATGCCCCTGTTTTAAAACTGTCTTATTGTTATTTCTTATTAAAATTAATAATAATAAAAAAGGATAGCATGCCCCTCTCACTACCACAAAAAGTTTTCCGAACATAGGGGGAGCAGCTGAACCTTCGAGCTCACAGTATGAGCTATGTGACCAGGTTTCCTGATTTGACATTCTATCATACTGCTTGTTCATAAGTTTTGTGATCTCAGTTAATTTTTATGACTTCTCTGTGGCTAAGTTTGTGATAAAGCTACTTCATATAGAAGTTTGTAGGAATGAGATGTGGATAGCATAGTTTAGTTTAGTAAGTTTAGTTTTTGTACCTATAGCAAACATAGCTAATTTGATGTATCAGCGAAAGAGAAGCACAGCTACTACTAAATTCTTACTGCAGTTGTTATAGGAGTTGAAAGGTATGTAGTGGTGATGGTTTCAGAGCTTTCGTAGTCTGCCCATACTATTGTTATGTGACATTTTTACTCCTTTGGCAGCCTATTATCTGATTATTTGAAAGAATTTATTCTATAAAAGCTAAAAATGCTACTATGTAAGAAAAAAATACTGTGTTTTCCTTTCTATCCTCTTAGGATAATTATAGTTACCAAAATATGTAGGCTTTTATTTTCCTATAGCAAGAAAATCATATATATATGATATATATACACTCATATCAAGGAGACAGAGAGATTAGCATGTCAATTCAGTTGAAATTTTATCATTTATTCACACTGTATACAAGGGATTATTAAAAACTATGGTGCTCCAAAATTTATTCTATAATATTGGCATTACCCAGAAGTTATAAGCCGATAAAGATTTAACATTAAAAGAGGACTTCAACCAGTATCCTTGATGAACATTGATGGCAAACTCCTCAGTAAGATTCTTGCAAAGAGAATTTAACAACACATTAGATCATATTCCACGACAAAATTGCTTCCAAGTCAGGGTTGGAAAAATGTTCAACATAAGTAAATCAATAAATGTAATATACTCCATAAATAGAAAAAATGATAAAAATCACAGGACTATCTCTATAGCTTCAGCAAATGCCTGTGACAGAATCCAATATCCCCTTATGATAAAAATCCTGATGAAAATAGGTATAGAAAGATCTTATCTTAGAAGATAAAATAATGTGTCAAATTCACAACCAGTACCATATTGAATATGAGCAAAAAGAAAAAAAAGTATTTAAAGTCAGGAATGTGAATAAGCTATTCATTCACACTGTACCTATTCACTGTAGTACTTGAACTTTAAGCCAGAGCAATCAGGCAAGAGAAAGAATAAAGGTGAAACAAATGAGAAAGGAAGAAAGCCAATCATCTCTACTTATAGATGTAGATAGTGTGGCATAGAACACTCCCCTCCCCTCCAAAGGAAATACTTCATCAGAATATTTTTAGATATGATAAACAAATTCATGAAAGTGTCAGGATCCAAAGTTAATGCACAAAAATCAATAACACTCCTGTGCACTAATAATAATCCCACTGAGAAAAAGTCAGGAAATCAATTTTATTTACAGTAATTAAAAAAATTGGAATCAACCTAATCAAAGAGGTGGAAAGACCACTTGTTGTGATTGGTGTCTGGCTGTCCTCCAAAGCCTCTTGTGGTCCCTAGGGGCAGCCTTTTCAGGGGCAAAGAAATCTAGAGCTTGTGGCTGGCTCATTGTCTAGTGCTTGAATTGGGATTGTGTTGCTACAGTGCCCTAGGGTGGCTAGCCTGCACAGAGTGAAGTAATGGGAAGGAGGCTTGCTTCTCCCCGCTTGCTCTTGTTGCCTTTACCGTCTTCCCTTGTCATGGGCTATTGCCCCTCTGCCGAGCCACCCTGCCAGTTGAGAACAAATTGAAGCCCCTGTGATCTATGAGCTAAATAAACCTTTCCTCCTTTAACATGTGATGTTCTGTATTTTGTCTCAGCAGCAAGAGAAAGGTAACTAAAAGGTGAAAGATTCATATGATCTGAAGAGATTGATTGGCTACAATTTTGCATATACTTAGATTTTTAAATGTGTAAAAATGTGTAACTACTTTTATTACACTCTTTAGAGATTTATTAGAATATCAACAATGGATAGAAAATACTTATTCCAAGTTAAGGCTAAGATGGCTGATATTCAGAAAGACAGTGATGTCATGCTCAAGTACCTGTTATAGAGTAATAGTATTACTAAGCTTTTCTTCTGGAGGGTTAAGAATATAAGTTTACAGACCAAAAATTGGAGCAAATATATATATATATATATAGTGTGCCAAAGGAGAGTCACCTAGAAGATAAAACATTCTTTCAGGCTTTCACAGAGATAGAAGATTAGTACCTAAAATATACAAAATCTCAAAAATTAATCTCAGATGAATAATCCAATCAAAACTTGGGCAAATGAAGCGAAGAGACACTTCTTACAAGAAATACAAGCATTTTTTGCTGTTACAGAATGCCAACAAAACTGTTTTCTGTTTTCATCTCACTTAAGTCTGAATGCCTATCATTAAGACTACAAAAAACAGTAAATATAGTTAGGATGCAGGGCACGAGGAGCACGCCTACATTACTGCTAGTAATGCAAACTAGTACCATCTCCGTGGATATTAATGTGGAGAATTCTGAAAGAGAAAACCTTAAAACATAGAAATTGCATTTTATCCAGTGGAAAATTAATTTTATCAAAATATCCACTCCTGAGTATTTTCCTGAAGAGTTAAAGACAGCCTATTATAACAATACTCACATGATCATATTTATAGTAGCAAAATTCACCAGAGCTAAACTGTGTGAACAGTCAAGATACCTGTCAACAAATGAATAGAAAAGGACAAAGCAAAAGGAAATTGTATAATCTATAAGAAAAAAGATGGAACTGGTGATTATTCACAGTAAATGAAATAAGGCAGATTCGATTACATGTCATCTGTTTTTAAATATAAGAAATCTAAAATAAACAAAAACTCAAATGGAAAAAGTTGACAAGAAAGTAGGAAGAAGATTTTTGGAAATGGGGAAAAGAAACAGGAGGACGAGGAGGAAAAGGCGAGGGGAGCCCTGGGATGGAATATCATCAAGATGTTAGATAAATGTGTCAGTTTCCTTGAAAGAACCTAACATGAAATTTCAAAAGGAAAAGAGCTAGATCGGGAGGCTTCACCACCAGGGCCACTCAGAAAAGCAGCCTTAGTAGAGCCCTGTCCCTGGGATGTCAGGCATTGCTCCTGCCCTTGGAAGTTCTAGGCCTGCTTCTCCAGCTCACTAAAAGTTCCACAAGTTACTCACCATGTTTTAACAAGTACAATGTCTGCTAAAAGCAGTCAGCTACAGCTAATTATTTATGTGTAGTTAAGATCTTTGATTGATAGGATTTCTATACTTGTGAAATTATTTCCATAAAGATGTATCATATACTTTAAAAATATCATCCTAGGCTTAATAACTATTCAGCTGTTAATAATTCAATAGCTAACTCAAAGACCAAATATGTATAAAGTGACAGTTTCATGAATCATTCTTTTTTAGTATTAAGCTTGTTTAACAGATCTTTCTGAAAGAAAATAATAGAGAGAATGATAATCAAAACACATATGCACACACAACAATTATGTTATCTGGACTCAAATAATGTTAAGAGTAAATTCTCCAAACCTTTTCTATGTGTGTGTATAAAATCGTGTCACATTTTAGCATCTAATTTTTCTCATTTATTTGTTTTTGTTTATTTATTTTTTATGTGTCTGATACAGGGTCTCACCATACAGCTTGGAGTTGTAGTGATCCTCCTGCTTTCAGCCTCCTCAAGTGCTGAGATTACAGGCATGTGCCCCTGCACCTAGTCTCAGTGGCTGGCTCAGCATGCCCTGGGTTGGGGCCAGCACAGCAAATGCTTCCAGGCTGGTTCCTGCGCTTGCCAAAGCAGGTGCTTAGTTTGCTGAGCTATCTTGCCGGCCCCATTTTTCTCATTTATAATGGAGAGTACACATTGTTCTATTTGAATTAAATGTCTAAACCAAAATATTAATGCTTGTCTAATAGTCTACATAAGATACATTATTTATTAACCAATTCTGCAACATTATTAGGAAAAATATCATTTTAACTATGTCCATGTTATACATAATATTACAATGAATGTTCTTCTACATATATTTTTTTCACTTCTGCCAGGGTACATTCTCAATAGTAGAACATGTGAAAGATGGGGGTGGGTAATCTGTGAAAAGGAAAAGTTTGAAAGGTATTTTGATATGTGCATTTTGCCTTTTATCACTATAAATATACGGTTGAAAATATCACTGTACAACAGACTTTTCTGCCATGACAGAACTATCTAATTTATTAAGCACTTAGCATTCCTGAGTACTGATTGTTTGAAATGTTGCTAGTGTGTGAATATCTGAACCTTTAATTTAATTACCATTAACTCATTATTATGGTTTATTGAGCCACAAGTCTTGCTGTGTAACCAAGGCTGGTCTTGAACTCATATGTAGCACAGGCTGGCCCAGAACTCATGGACATCCTCCTGCCTCAGTCTCCTGAATGCTGGGATTATAGGCCTTCCCACCATGTCTCTGTGATTATTTCTAATGTAAATGGCCATGTTGAGCAATGCAGCAGTTCTTCCTTTATGTTTTTTTTTTTTCTGGATTATATATTCTGTTATGAGAAGATGATGGTTCAGACTCTATTTTTATGTGTTCTTCCATGACACCTGATAGAAGAAAAATATGTAAGTACACTTACATTTTAAAGATTTTATTTGTATACTGGAAACTCATAAGTTAACATGCCACCAGACTGCTGTGAGGGACATGAGGAAAAGTTTTCATAGTATTTATTTTATTTATTTATTTATTTATTTATTTATTTATTTATTTATTTTTGCCTTTTTGAGACAGGGTCTCGCTATGCAGTTGAGGCTGACCTTGAGCTCACTTTTGTAGCCCAGGCTGGTCTCGAACTCATACCAATTCTCCTGCCTCAGCCTCCCAAGTGCTGGGATTACAGGCATGAGCCACCAGGCCCGGCTCATAGTATTTGGAGAATAAGACAAAGTGACTATTTTTTGCTAGATGTCTTTATTCATTATTCATTGGAACACTTATTATTAAGCTTCAAATTTTAATTTGAACATTACAAAAATTTTGTCTTACAATATAACTATTAAACTTCATATATGGAATAGAAAACATAGTTTGTATTTTTAAATGAAAGTAACAGAATGAGATGAGAAAATCATAGCTACTGTTCTTAGGTACTTTATTAGTTACTTTTTGCTCGTTGCTGGAACAAATACCCAACACTCAAAATGAAGGAAGGAAAGGTTTATTTAGCTCACAGTTTGTGGAGGTTTCAGTCCATATTCGGCTGGCCCAAGGCTGAGTG
>PVJA010025753.1:0-30405 GCA_004027025.1 Myocastor coypus
TTTTTTAGTTGAATTGCTTTATAAGGGAGGTTTGTTTTTGGTGCCAAGGACCAGAGGGACTTTAGTCTTGCTAGGCAGGTGTTCTACCACTGAGCCAAATCCTTAGCCCCTGAATCTAACAGTAAACACCATGGTTAGAAACTGACAGTATAACCAGGACTGGTTATACTCGCAGGTCGGGAGAGGAGGCAGCCGTTACTCAGATAATAAATGGCCTGATAATTTTATAGATGCAGAATGGACCAAATTTGGTTTTATTTAATGTTAAAAATTAAGCATATTTTAAAAAATTAAACATATTAGTAACAGCATAGGGACCGCTAATTCTGAGGAGGATCTCAAAAAATATGTAGCAAACATTAAGCTGATGAAATAGGATTTGTTATAAAAAGCAAAAAACAGTACCAATTACCACCTTTTGTATTACCCACAGTCCCTTACTGGCCCAGCAAAACAACAAATTGTAAAGGTATAGATCCCAGCACTCTGGGAAACTGAGGCAGGAGGCAGAAGATGGGGAGGGGAAGAAGGAAGAGGCAGTAGTCGACAAACTAGAAATAAAAAACTAGGTGTTTTGTTTGTTTTGTTTTTGGCCATTGGTAAGATGGTCCACAGAGGAAAACCATTATAATTAGCAAGTAATAGGATATACAAAGCTGTCAATAAAAAGCAATTGCAGGGCTGGCCATATAGCTCGGATTGAAGCACTTGCTTAGGCAGACTCGGACCAGGCTCAGTCCCTGGGGTGTTGTGCTGGCCCCGCCCCCAGGATTAAGGCTGGATTTGTGTGCCTGTAATCCCAGCGTTTGAGAGGCTGAAAATAGGAAGATGAGTACAAGTCCCATCTATGTAGCGAGACTCTGTAGATCCCATAATAAATAAGCAATTGCAAACCAGGCTAGGAACAAATAGCAAATGAGTTTGAAACTTCCAAAGAGAATACCAGGAATATCTTTGCAAGCTTGCAGGTAGAGATGCCATAAATGTTAGAGAAAAATACTGGTAAATTTCGGTTACATTAAAATAAACATTTCCACTATCTAGGGGCAAAGATGGTCTCCAACCTAGGTCATGTTAAATCCTTAACATTTGTTAAGGAACTACTTAGTAAATGAACAAGAAATTAGTACAAAACCCAGTGGAAAAATGGGTAAAACCAGGAACATTTTCAAGAGGATTCTTAAACGGCCAATAAACTGAAAAGTCGGGCCTTCCATGGAATAAAATTTAAAACCAAACCATTGTGATTTGTTGCAAACTCTGACAGTTCAAACATAACAACAGAGAATGGAGCTTTTCGCATCCCCTGCGTCAGGACCATGAGGCGGGCAACTGCTGTCACCCAGGAGTTCTGCTTTACAAGCCAGCTCTCACCAGGAAGCAAGGGGACCTTCCACAGAACTGTCCCTGAAGCAGGCGTGAAAGCGTAGCGCTGACTGGCCACACAGCAGATGAACACAAGCAAACTATACCACAGTTCAGATGCATTAGTTATATGTGCCTGTCTGAGTTGTCAGATGGTACGAATTGTTAATACAAAATTTCAAAACATGCAAATGCAGCTTTTAAAAAAAGGAGATATACACATGTGCCAGTAGTTTTAAGAAGGTCCCTAGAAATGCTGAGCTCCAAATCCTGGGAGCTGCTCCCTTTGGGGTGTTGGGGGGTTGCGGGGATGAGCTTGTGTGGGGACACATTTCAGTGACAGCTATTGATCTCCATAGGAAAACAGTTCACAGCTTGTTTGTCTTGTTCCACAGTGGTCCGATCATGCTTGCTTTGGCTTGTGTATCAGGAGCTTTGAAGTTTGCTCTGGGACTTGGTGTGCCCTGCCCTCTTGGGTCTATGGCAGCTATGTCCTTGACCCACACAGGTTCTGCAGGCTGGTCCGGGATGTTCATTCTCCTAAACCTGTGGTGTCTGTGACATGATCCCCAGTTTAAGAAGTAAGGGGACATGAGTTGCGCTTGAGAACGCTAATCCCCGAGATTGGAGCCATGGTGACAATGGTGACAATGGACATGGCTGCCTTTTGGGGAAAAAGGCACGTTCAGTCTGTTTTGCTTTCCTGCTTAGGTTGCTAAGGGTGCTGGGAAAGGCTGCTTGTACTCCTCATTTGAAAGATGGAGTTTGAGCTTGTGTCAGCGGAGAAGTTGGAAGCTGAAGCTGAGGCCACTGGGAGGGGCCGCCAGTCGTGGCAAGGTGGAAATCAGGGCACCATAATGGCATCCTTCCTGTCTTGGCTTTAGTCTTCCTACATCATGCTGGGGAGACCTGTGCTCACGGCTGCTGTCCATGGCTGCTGGCTGTGGCCCCTGCTGTGGGTCCATAGGGTTGGGAGCCAATGGTTGTGGGCGGTTGTTCCCTCTGGCATGGTCTCCTCTGCCCCCAGCCTGCCAAGTCCACCTCAGCCCAGGGTTGGGGTGTGGGGCTTAGTACTGCCCTCCCAGAGCCCTCTAGGTACCTGCCTGTGGGCCTCGGATGGCTGGCTGCTAGACTCCCTCCAGCAGGGGGCAGAATGACCAAGGGCGGCTGTGGCTGGCTATAGATTCAGCCCACAAATCTTGAGAAACACTTTATAGTTCTTGACCTCTAGTTTCCTTATATGTGAAAAGGAACCCCGAGACACATGTCTCAAATGACCTTGGAGTGACACCCGTGCTCAGTTGTTTGATTTGCACAATTTCCAGAAAAATTTGAGTTGCTGGTGCTTAATGGCTTAGAGATTTCACATAAGAACGGAGATTCTGCATTCTGGAAAGCAGAAAGCAGTGACAGCAGAGGGCTGCTACTGTGGCCTAGCCCCATCTGCCTCGGAGGGGCTTGTGGTTTCGAGGACGGCCGGGAGCCTTTGGCCACCTTTATGCTGGCCCAGGGGATATTTCAAAGTACAGGTTCTGGAGCCACCCAGACATGAGCAAAGTTACTGGATCCCGAAACTCTTGTCTAGGGTGCCGGGGACACATGGAGCTACTCGGATAAAGTGGTGAGCACAGGTTCTTGCCACCCCTGTTCCAGACAAACTCAGATTGGAATTTGAGGTCCTGGTGCACAAGATAATGACTTCTTACTACTGTAGGGAATGAGATGCCATTTGTGCAGAAGGGATTTTGGCAGCTGTCCCACTGGTGATTCCCATGGGGTCTAGGAAGGGGTGACAGTCCCCGAGAGGCTGGACAGGAGGCTGGGCATGCTCTTGAATCACCAGGGACCTCCAAGCACAGGGGTGCTGTGCTGCTGACACTATGGGCCCCCCTAGTTGAAGTTGAAACCGTGCCCCTGTTGTCCCCCGTCGGGCTCCCCGCTCTGCTGCTCCCACTGCGGTGCAGCTCCTGTGAGCCCCTTTGTGTCCCATTTCTAGCTTCCCTGCCCCTCCAGAGCTGGGTGCACAAGCTGTGAGCCCCGTCCACAGCCCCCTGGCTGCTCTGCAGCACAGAGCATTCAGCTTCCTAGGAGGGAACTTTTACTCCCTGTGAGGAGCTTAACGTGGGCATCTGCTTGGTTTCTGTCTCCCCCACCCCACCCTGGAGGCGATGGAGTCCACACAAAGCCTACTGCATCTTAGAGGCAGGTCTTGGCCCCAGTATTTAAAAATCTACCCAAGGGCTAGAGGTTTGGAGTTCTGTGCCATAAACAGAAAAAGAAACTGTCCCTGTGCCACCTTGTATTATCCAGAGGTGATTTTCTCAGTCAACTTCAACCACGGCCGGGCCCTCCCAGATGCAAGCAGGTGCATCCTAGAGTCCCTGCTCTATCTTGGGGGCGGCCACACCAGGGTGGCAGCGAAAGCAAGGGCTCTGCGAGGGGGTTTTCTTCAGGTTCCGCACGGGCGGCTGCTGCGGGCGTGAGCGCCCAGCAGCTCAAGGCTGTACTCCACCTGTTGGGAGGGATGCGGGTTCTGCCAGCCCCCGGAATGAGCCCTGCTGAGTCTGCACTGCCTGCTGTGGGCAGCTATCGTCTTTTGTCCTACCCCCGGGCACCTTGGTCCACCTGGTGGTGTTTGGAGCCTACTGTACCCCGCTCCCATCTGCAGGTGCAGAGCTGACTCCCTTGCCTAGGGCTGTGCTTGTCCAGGGGCCCTGTGGTTGAAATCAGTGCTCCTTTAAGGTAACGCTGTGCCCCTTCTCTTGAGATGCTCTGAGAGGGTGGGGGGTCTCCGGAGGCCCCTGGACTGGCTTTGGCTTGAAGCTTAAACCACGATGGGCCTCAGGCCCCTGCCCAGCATAAGCTCCTGTACTAAATACCCGCAGCCCCCCAGGCTGGCATCCGTCCGCCCAACTCTCCCACCCCCTCCTGGCTTCAGCCTAGCTTGTCGCCTCAGTTGACACCATTCCAGTGGCCCTGGCCCAGGCTGCTCCCTCCTCACCCCGTGTCCTACCTGAGGTTCATGTCCCCCTTCACAGCCAGACTGAAGAGGTTGGATAGGTTTCCCCCAGGTGAGCAGCCACAGATGAGGATGGCCAGTTTCTCAATGGCATTCAGCTGGAAGAGCTTGCCCAGCACGAAGGCAGCGAGGGGCATGATGCCGTACTGGGCCACCATGGCGACGGTGAGTCCCTTGGGGCTCCGGAGGTGAGCCTTGATCTTGCTGAACTCCATGGTGCAGCCCAGCGTGAGCATGATGAGGAGCAGCATAAACACCAGGACGACGCTCAGCGCCTTGTCTGTGGCGCGCGTGCCGAAGCCCGGCGGCAGGGAGAAGTTGAAGGCGTTGGACAGGTTGTGGATCTCCATGCCCGAGGCGGCGAGGACCCCGCTTGTTCTCCTGCAGCCGCTGTCCCCTGTGGATCGTTTCTGGATGCCTTTGCTACTCCCCTTGCAGGATAGGTATCTGGGCTAAATGCAGCTCTGGGCAAATAGAAGGATTATGCAATGAGTAAGCTGTTTCTTTGGTTGTGGCTCGCAAGAGAAGAGAGCCCAGAGCCTTATCAGCCTGGCTTCCTCGAGCTCTCCCCAATACCTGACCTCTGTGGCCTCTGGGGTGTTACTCGCATGCCTCCCCTCGCCTCTTAGCTGCTTCTGGGAGCCAGAGCTTATTGCTATCCTTCGTCCCAGCCATGTGTCTCCCTGACTGCCCTAGGACCCATCCTGGACCACACTCACCAGCCACACTGGCCTGCCCTTTTTCCTGCCGCCCCTGCTGTCAGCTCGAGGCTGATGCCTCAGGGAAGGAGCCTGCCCCATGGCCGGCAAGTGATGTCACCCCGAGACCCCGGAGGAGGGAAAGGAGCTAAGTATTACCTCCTTTGGTTCCTAGAGGCAGGTAGCATAGTCCATGGGGTTGTGGGACAAGGGAGGCAGATTACTGCCTCCAGGAAAGCTGCCCTGAACTTCTTCTGGGAGACGATGCTGCAGCCTTCTTGCCTGTGTCAGGGGACCCTGGTCCTGATCTCGAGCTGGACTGAAGGAAGAGCCCGAGAGGACGGCGGATGGGCTCTCGGAAGCCTAGAGGCTCCTTTCTCCAAAGGGCAACCGGCCCTGGAACTGTTGGCACCTGAGAAGCCTGTTCCTTGAGGAACTGGCTGAGAAGAGAAGATGCAGGGATTTCTTCCTAACTTCCTAGTGCCTCTACTTGCGCACCAGGCCCGTGTCTGGGGCTGTGGGCAGCCCCGTGGGTGTGTAGCGGCAGAGGTTGCATGGTGGTCCTCAGCCGTGTTCCTCCCATCCTTGCCGCGGTGCAGGAAACCTGGAAGGGGCCTTGCTGCCTATGTCAAAACGGGATCAGGCCTGGGTATAGGGCTCTGGGGCAGCGCAGGGCTAGTGCTGTGCACCTGGGGTGGGGGTGGTGACAGGTTCTGGTGAGTGGGGGCAATCACTTGAGACAGTTTTCCAGCAATGGCTAGAGATGCAGCCGGAGCGCCGCTGGGATCTGCACCTACGGCATCGAGTCCCCGCGAAAGCCACCCCGAGGTTGCGCAGTGTGCAGCATGAACACCGTAGCCTGGGTGAACGTGAAGGCCCCCGCTCTGAGAATCCCTGCCACCGACGATTTCCTGCCATTGGGCAGGTCACAAGGGCAGGGCAGGCTGACCGCTGGGCACGTGCTGGTGGGGAGGCAGGCGCCTGATCAGAGCTCTTCAGGGTCCAGGAAGCCCAAGGAGGCTGCTTTGTTCTCCTGGAGATAGCGAGAACCATGGCCCACTGCGCTGCCACCACCTGAGATCCAGGTACTGCGGAAGGATGGAGGCTAGAGCCCCGCCAGCTCCTGGCCAGGGTGCCACCTCCTGTCCATCCTGGAGACTGGGCGCTCCTGAAGATCTGGAGAAAGGGGAAACCTCCCTGACTGATTAAGGCCAAACTAGAAGGGCCCCTTCTCAGGGCCCCTTGCTGCCCTACTGCAGTAAGGGTGCCAGGGATAGATGCTTGGACCTGTCTGTCTAGAACAGAGCTGGTCCCACCTGAACTGTCACCCAAGAGGAGGAAGCTACTCCTGGAGGCCTCTGGAAGGCTTGAGGTCTCTCCAAAGAAGAACCCTACAGTGCAGCTGCAGGAAGTGTGCAAATCTGACCTGCCTCGCAAATTCGGGCTACTAGTGAAGCTTCTTTCTCCTGTCAAAACAGGCAGCTCAATATTCACTAACTTTTTTGTTTTTCTGGCAAGTTTTTCTTTTCTTCAACCCAGCCAGGGAGGCACAGCACCCCAAGATAGCTGGAAAGCACGAAGCCTTCCTCAGTAAGCAGGGCCTATAGGCCCCTCCTCGGCCGGCCACGAAGCCTTATGGGAATTTCTGCCTAGGAGGGAAATGAGGCAGGAGTAGGGGCGGTGGGCCTGACTAGAAGATTGCAGAGCGGTTCCCAGTGCCCCGTACATGGGCTTCGCCCCAGAGTGGGAGCGGGTTTTCAATAGAGTGTCTGGACCTTACCTGGCACGTGGTGTGGGATGCTAGCACCATCTCTCAGGACCCGTATGTAGCAGTTCGCTCAGGTTTTCTTGGGGCTTGGGTGGTGTGGAGGACACAGCAATGCCATGAGGAGCTCGGGGTGACAGCTTTCCTCCTGCTGACCCACGCTACGTCCTCCAGGGTGATCTTTTGTCCCCTCCTGTTCCTCTTACCTGGCTCAAGCTTGCTGTAAAGAAAGTTTCCCTCTCACTCTTCACTCTTACTTTTTCAAATAAACATTGTTACTGGTTTAATTAAAACAAACAAACAAACAAACAAACAAAACTGCAGTCTGTGTCCTTGCTGTCGGGGACATTATGGTCCACATGAGGTTACAGATGGCCAGATAACACACTTGCAAAATGTGTGAGTATGGTGACCATACAGGGCTGCCACACACAGTTGTCTAGGCTGTGCACTGCACCACACAGGGGAGATCATTTGCACAGATATCCTACCTGACCATACCTGGGCCCTGAGGTCCAAGAAAGACATTTTTCTGATGTCCACAGGGTGGGGGATTAAAAATCAGAGCCTTCTGAGGTGTCTACCAGTCGTACTGTTCACATAGGAAGAACACTGAGCATTTGCCAGTGGTTTCTCATCACCCTGCCCGGGCACCCCAAGCTCTCCTCTCTCCCCTGGAGCTCTTTCCCTTTGGTCAGTCTCACCCTTGGGGTGCATCACCTCTTTTCCCCCTCTCCGTCCAACTCTCCTCTCGGCAGTGTGCTTTTGCTGAGAATGGAAAAGTCTAAGAAGCTGATAACTCCCATCCTCTGCTCGATATCCCCTCCGACGGCATGGCATCTGGGGGCGGCAGTGGGCTCTTTTGTGTTATATTAATATAGACTGGGTGACGGACACTGCTTTGAATGACATTTCTCGCGGAGCACGACCACGAGGTGGTACTGTGGCTGTCCTTACTTTACAGATTAGGGAGCAAAGGCTCAGAGAGGTGAACTAAGCTGCCCAAATTGCACAGCCGATGAAGAGCTGGAGCTCACATTCCCCTGCCCCCACCCCAGCCACTGTGTTCTGCTGTCCTCTCTGTTTGACCTCATCCTGTTCCCGAAGCTGCCGCGTGCATAGGTCTGCTTCTGGCAAGCAGCACCTTGCTGGGTGTAGTGGTGGCTGGGTGCGTTTAGTCAAGGGGCGCTTGAGCTTCAGCCCCAGCGGAGCCCAACTCCCCCTGTCTTACATGGCCACGGCCCTTGACCCCCAAATTCTATCTGTAGAAACTCATCCTACATCAGTATTGTACACCAACACTAAGTAGGTGGCTGCATTGTGTTACATTACTTTACAAGAGCGAAACACTGGCAACAACTAGGCGCCTGCTGGCGGGGCATGGCCTGGCACTAGCCCGCTGGAAAAAGCCGCTCTGTGACTTGGCAGTGGCTCACAGTAGGAAAGTGGCTCTACAGCCTGCGCTGTCCTTTCCTGTGCTTTCCCTTCCTGTGCTTTCCTTTCCTTTCCTTTCCTTTCCTTTCCTTTCCTTTCCTTTCCTGGAAGTTATTCCAAGGCCATGAGAAAAACAGGGTGGAGACTTCGCAGACAGTGTTTGTAGGCAAAACGAGGGGAGAAATAGAATCCACGGACTGTAGGCTGCAGTCTGCATGCCAAGGCTGCTGAAGCCCAGGCGGCACCACCAAGGGGGAAGGGTGGTGCCGGGCAGCCTGGGGCACAGCTGGTTGGCAGGCAGCTCCGGGAACCTGTGCATCCCCTGAAGGCAGCAAATGCTCCTCCTTGGGATCCAGTTACGGGAGGGGGTGAGTCTGGCGAGTTAGGGTCACACAGCAGGAATGGTGGGAGTATGGGTGACCCACCGCTTGGTCATTTAAAATCTCACTTATCTTTTTCAAGCATAGGACATGACAGCTTCAGTGCATGTCCTTTCCTTGGAGTCCTCTACCTGCCTGCTGTCAGAGTCCTCTGAGCTGCTTCCCTCACTTGTCGGGGCCTGAGGGCCTCTGAGCCAGTGCTCCCTGACTGTCGCCGCCACCTTGGGGAGCCAGACTTCATTTGTGGAGAAGAACATTCTCAGAGCCATGGCTCCAGCCAGCCTGGCCTGAAGTTGCCGAGTGTGTTCTGATCTACTGCGGCAGCCCCGTGAAGTCTCCTCAAGTTGGCTAAGGGCATCCCAGATTCGGGAGACACATAGGAAAGATCCTACCGCTGAACAGAAAAAAGCAGCAAAACCTTGGTAGGCCGCGGAGCTTACGAGGAGGAGCTGTGGGTGTGTGAAGCAGGCTCCGGTGACAGGGAAAGTGGGGGTTCAGTTCCCTGACAAAACCACACCCCAACAACTTGTCCAGTCGGGAACAAATGATACCCAACATCAAGTTCAATCCACTCCAAAGGGAAAGCGGACACAGGTTAGTGGAAACTTCCAACAATGGCAGAACACTCTTCAGAAAAACAAAGCCGCAGAGCAGAGGACAACTACCCAGCACTGTGTAATGGAATTTTAAAAAGTGAACGTAGTAACTGTTTCTCTGTAGGAACACTACAGAACAGAAAGGAACGGGGGTGGGGGACAAAGGTTGAAACTCGCGATTTAGTAACTCCTAATGTACTAGCTGGTGAAGGCAAGGATTGTCAATAGATGCGAAAAGCCTTGGGTAAAAATTAAGTGATGACTAGAATGTTCTGATGGTGATAAGGTGTCGCCACACACAGGTTAATTAGTAATTATAGAGGGGAGATGTGCTTGGCACGGGAGGAAGCTGTGTTTACTCATCTCGGCCAAGTGATCAGACTTGGGTCGCCGACTATGGGAGCCCAACACCACGTGTCTCCATGGAAGGTGACCGCCCATACATTCGCTGTGTGGAGGCCCCGTGTTTAATCTCCATGCAGTGAAGTTTTGTCTCTAACTGACAGTTTATCAGAAATATAAATGCTATAAAAGCAAAGCATGAACTATAAAGACACAACCAGGCAAATCAGGATGTTTTATAAAATAACTAGTATGTACTCTTGAAAAAGGCAAATGTAATAAAAGAATAAATATGACCAATGCAACATATAAAGGGTTACAAGATTGAAAAGATATCTAAGAAACATTTTGGGGGGTGATTTGGTATATTTAAGTATGGATTATATGGATTAGATGATACTGTGGAATTATTAAATTTTTCTTAAATTAGTATTCTTTCCCCAATATCTCTCTCCCTTTCTTTCTTTCTCTCTCTCTCTCTCTCTCTCTCTCTCTCTCTCTTTCTTTCTTTCTTTCTTTTTCTTTTTTGTGGTACCAGGAATTGAGCTCACAACCTGGCACTTTCCAGGCAGGCACTGTCCCCCAAATATTTTCCTTGCTTCTAAAATTTATCTTTTGAAACTTGCCCACTGAAGTGGTGAAAGATGAGATCTTAGGTCGGGAGGGTGCAGCCCTAGCACGCAGGATCTGTGGCCTGCAGAAGATGCCTCGTGCCTTCCACCGTGCGAGGCTGCGGCGAGGAGCTGCCCAGCAGGAGTGGGCATGAGGCCTGCTGGTGCCTGGGGCTTGGGTCCCCGTGCGGCAGAGCTGTGGGGCCGATGCCTTCTCCCTCGCAGGTTCTTTCTGTCTTACTCAGCACACCAGTTACACAGACCGTCGGTTTTCAGCTAGGACTCCTGCGCCCAGCGGCCCTACTGCATGTCCCTCTCCCTCCCTCTTTCTGACAGCACCCGTCTACACTCAGGTTAGCTCTCTGTGATTTTTGTTTTTGTTTTTCCAGAGGTCTTCCAACATTTTACTAGGAAGAATGCAAACATTAAAACAAAAACAAAAAAAAACAAACAAAAAATACCCGACAAAACCCCCCCACCTCACTGTGATGAACATAAATTGAGGTTTTTCAGCCAGGGTAAAAGCTGAGTCAAAACCAGAAATAAAGCCAGGTGTGGTGGTGCACATCTGTAATACCAGCACTCGGGAGCCTGAGGCAGGAGGGTTGCCATAAATTCAAGGCAGCCTACAGTACATAGGAGGCCAGCCTGCCTGATTTACAGAGCGAGGCCTTGCTTCAGAAAAACAACAACAAAAACACACACAAAAGAAAAAGAAGAAGAAGAAAAAACACAGGTACAAATTCCAGTGGTGTACTGCTTTGTTTCTTTGTTTGTATTGGGGATCGAACTCAGGACCTTGCACTTGGCAGGCAGGCATGCATGCCGCTGAGCCATATCCCCAGCCCCCAGTAGTATATTAACATCTTTTCATTCATTTGCCATGCTGACACTGCACATGCCAGTCTGGTCCAAATGTAGAGGCCCAAGCAACAGTGGACAGCTGCCTTTGAGCCCCAGGCTAATAGATGTGAAAGCTTAAGAACCGAACAATACTGAATGTACAGGCTTCTGAAGCTGTCTAAGCTACAACATTCACTCGTTTTTAGCTACGGCACAAGTGGAGCATAGACACATGATCACTTACATGTAATAATGTGAAGTAAATTGTGTGAAAATTAAAAATTCAGCGGAATACTCCTGAAAGGTGCACCAGAGGAGTGGCAGGTTAGTGGCTTAGGGTGTTATGTCAGTTGGGGTCCACTGTGAGCTCATTCTGAAATCTACAGTGTAGCTCTTCCCCTGTACTGAGAAGGGGAGTTAGGCGACATTTTTAAAAATCACAATGGAGGCCAGTGGGATAGCTCAGCGGTCTAAAGCACTGCTTAGGCAACTGCAGGGACCCTGGTTCGATCCCCGGCACCACATGCTGTGCCACCCCACCCCCAGGGCAGGTTAAGACAGCCAGAACATAAATAAATAAAGTTAAAAAAAAAAAAAAAAAGAAGTGTAAAGGCCCTGGATTCAATCTTCCATAGCACCCCCGTCTCAAAAATAAATCACAGTGGAAGGCATCACCTGAGGATGATGCCTTATGTGACTTAAAATTGCCCAGTGGTACGCACATTATCAGCTTTCAGCGAAGCCCCAAAAAAGACAAGTTGGAAAAGCTGATTATGCTAGTGAGCTGGAGAACACAAGAGGTTCAGGTCACTAGCCAGGAGTCAGGTTTTAGTTCAATTTAAATATGGCTTTACTATCCTATCAGTAGTAGAAAGCTATGATAGCTATCCTATCAGTAGTAGAAAGATTACTATGTGATTGGTTGCACGGAGTGCAAGAATTACATCATCTGTTGTCAGGCAGGCTTGTACAGGAGCATTCTGGGAGGGAGGGGGTCTGAGAAGAGTAGGCAGAGTTGAAAGCATCCTTGACTGGGCCAGACATGAGGGCCTTGAAGCCCTTGAAGCAAGGAGGAGTCACGGCATATTTTCAAAACACATGCTGGATGCGGTCAGTTTGACCGGCCCAATGAGGGGGAACATCCGGGCCCAGATAGTCAAGGCTGGTTACAAGGCAGGGTGCATGAGTGGAGTCACAGGCTGTTGACTGATTTCTAACCTTTGCGACAGTCTGCCTACAGGTCTGCTGTGCTGTCAGGGGGCCCTAACAAAAGGAAGTTTTGATTTTTCAAAATGTCCATTGACATCTTTATTGTCCTCAACATGAAACACAATGAAGACCAGTCCCTTGGGCAGCCCACTTAGCAGAGCAGGGGTGGGTGAGCCCCGTGCACCTTTCTGGTGGTGGAGGCTGCTGGGAGGCCCTCGCCTCCTGGGGTGATGCTGGCCTTCTTCCGTCCTGGGTCAAGGCGGAGAAGAAAGAGTAGGAAAAGCGGTTCAGGGACGGAGAATGGTGGTTTTTTCTTTCATATCACACATGAGACAAAACACGTGATATTTGCTTTTCTGAGTCTAGCTTAATCTGCTAAACATTATCCTGAAAATGTGGCTTCCTTCTTCTTTATGGTTAAATGATGTTCCATTGTGTATATGTGCAAGTTTTTAAAAAAATCTCTTTATCTGTTGATGGGTATTGGGAGCCCCTGAAGCTGGAAATTGATCCTGTGTGTGTGTGTGTGTGTGTGTGTTGGGGGACAGGATGAGGCTTCATTGTCTAAAGCAGTCAGGCTACTTTGGTCTTGAGAAAAGCATCCTGCCTGGACCGTGTGGGCTATTAGTCGCTAGGCAACCCTGTGTCTTGCAACTTTGCAAAGGTATAAGCGAAGTCCTGAACTATTGCTAAGGGGTCCTTTGCCCCGTAGGTTTGGCCCACCACCTGACCTCAGCTATTATCTCTTGCCTTTATTTTCTAAATCCTCTTGTCATTTTCTTCCTGGGACCACCGAGACACCACCCAGTCCCTAGAGAGGGAGCCTGGGTTGGTTCTTTACCTTAGCTATTGTGAATTTAAAAAAGTAAACATGGATATACATGTCTCAGGTCTTTTGGGAGCATGTCAAGGGTTGCTATATTTGGGTTGGTAGATGATTTTTGGGGTTTTTTTTGAGGAACCTTCATACTGATTTCCGTCATGGCTGTACTGACTTCAGTGCCCACCAGCAGCATAGAAGAGTCACTTTTAAGTTCACATCCTCAGTGTTTGTTGTTTTTCCGCATTCTTGGTAAGAGTCGTTCTGAATGTGTGATCACCGAATCTCCAGGTGGTTCCGATTTGCACATCCTGGATGGCTAAAAATATTGAGCGTTTTTTCTTATACTTATTAACCATTTTTATTTCATCTCTTAAGAACCGTCTTTTCAGTTCATATGTATGTTTATTGTTTCTTGGAAAAAAAGATTGACTTTAAGGTTTTTAGTTCTTTATATGCTCTGAATATTAATCTTTTGTCACAAGAGATGCTGGCAAAGATTTCTCTACCATTCTGCAAGAAGTTTCTTGTTTCTTTTGCTGTAAAGGCGCTTTCTAATTTGATCTGATCCCATTTGCCATTTTTTTCCATCTTTAAAAAATATTTTTTCCATCTTCCAATTCTTGCTATTATTTCATGTGCTATTCAGAATCCTACTCAGAAATCTTTTTCCTGCACCTATAGCTTTACTTGTTTTCTCTGTTTCTTTTAACCGTTCTGAACTTTCACATCTTATAATTAGGTCTTTGATTCTTTTTTTAACGTTAGATTTTATAGATTTTATTTCCTTTTTTTTTTGTATTTTTAGGGAGGAGTCTACAGGGTGCTCAGGGTCTCACTACTAGATCAGACTCATGGTGATCCACCTGTTTCCAGCCTCCCAAGAGCTGGGCTTACAGGCGCGTGCCATCATACCCAGTCTCACTTGCTGTCACAGGTGTCCCAGGGGTGGGGCTGGCCCAGCAGGCCTGGGCATTAGATTTTATTGGTGCATTTTATTTTTTTCCAGTGACCTCTGAACTTTTATTGGCTCGCTATTTCCCAAGGGCAGCTCGCTCCTATTGCTTCATGTCTCAACACTTTGGTGTCACTGGTCTCAGACACTAATTTTCTGTCCACGATTTTGCGGGTGGTGGTTCTCTGGGTGGTCTGCGCCGAGGTGCTGCTGCTGCCTGTGGTGTCCCCAAGATTGAAATCCTCCCCATCTTCCAGCAGGTGGCACTAGGTGGCAGTCTCAGCCTCCAGCGTGCCCTCCACGTTCAGGGCCTTGTACTCCTGGGCCTGGCCGTGCCCCTTTGTTGGAGGCTGTGCCGGTTGGGACTCCAGGTGCAGCAGGACCCCACTGAGTTGCCCCATTGGCATAGTGGAGCGGCCTCCAGGTCTCTCAGGCTGTCCTCCAGGCCAATGCTCAGATTCCTCATGGACTCCAGGTGCGGCAGGACAATGTTGGGTTGCTGCATCTGCAAAAGGGAGCGGCCTCCGGGTCCCTCAGGGTGTTCTCCAGGCCCATCTTTAGATTCCTCATGGGCTCCAGGTGCAGCAGAACCCCACTGAGTTGCTCTGACTACATAGCAGAACTCCAGGTCTCTCAGGCTGTCCTCCAGGGCAATCTTCAGATTTCTCCTGGACTCCAGGTCAATCTTCAAGGACCAGGCCATGCACCTCGGCTCTGAGTGTCATCTCAGCTGCTCCAACCTCAGCAGACTGTGAGGCGACTGCTGTGGTGCTCGCCTCAGTCCTCTGGGACCAGTACTGGTCCAGCTCTTCTCGGTTCTTCTGAGCCAGCGCATCGCACTGGGCCCTGATGTCCGTCATGATCTTGCTGAGGTCTGAGATTTGAGTGTCTCCACCTCTGCAGTCAATGCAGAGCTGACAGTCTGGGCTTGAAGGCCCCTGACTTCGTCCTTGTGGGGCTTCATGAGTATGGGCTGCTTCTTCCAAGTCTCCATGTCAGTCTCCAGCTGCAGCTGAGTGACCCTGCGAAGCCCGTGGACTGATGCATGGCCGGCTCCATCTCATACTGGATGGACAGCAGGATGAGCACTGTCAGTCTGCAGAATGATGCATCGACCTCAGAATTCACGAACACCTGAGCCGTCTGCTTCTCGACAGTCTTGCAGTAATGGCCCCTGCCTCTGACCTGGGACCCCTTCTTCTCCAGGTGCTCCCGGATCTTGCTCTCCAGTCTCTGATTTTTCCATCTCCAGGCCCCTCACTCTCTCCAGGTAGGAGGCCAGGTGGTCGTTCAGGTCCTGCATGGCCTCCTTCTCAGTCTGAATGCTGACCATGCTGGCCAGACCCCCCCAGCCACTCCCGCAGGCAGACCCACAGATGCCATGTTGCCCTGGAGGGTGGTGGAGCGAGATATGGAGACCTAAGAGCCCGAGCCCCAGACCCCGACATAGACACTGGCAACATTGCTGGCCCACCCGACCCACTGGCTGGGGGCCCACACTGAGCCCAGGGACCCATAGTTGGTGGAGAAGGTGGTGGAGCGGGTGGTGGCCCTCATGCTGCTGAGGAAGGAAGGTGAGGGACCAGGACTCAAGTTCAGGTTGCCTATGGGTGTATTTTAGGCATGCATACGGCTCACACTCATCACAGAGAATCTGGACCTATACATGGGGTAACTTGGGCTTTTCCTCATTCCTCTGCCCTCCCTTCAGCCCCTCCTGCCTTCCCCATCTATAAAACTTTGCTTTCATATTTCCCTCCTTTTTTCAGTTTTTACTTCCCCTTCTTTCCTCCCCCCTTCCCTATGTCTTGTTCCCCTCCCCATTTGAATGAACATTTTGCGCCCATTTAAAAAACACATTTGGGTCCTTATTTACATTTGCAGTTTCTCATACCGGAGAAACAACGCGGTATTCACACACATGTGTGTCTGGTTTATTTCACATAGGAGCGCGGCCCCAAGGCACACCCATTTTCCTAGAAATGTCCTTAGTGATAAGTTTTTTCAAGCACTCCAGTGAGGCAAAAAAACAAGCAGAAGGAAAAAGGGAAAAGGGTTTCATTATCTTTGAGGACATGGAGAGAATATGGGGAAGATGAGGAATTCTCTCTCGAATGGAACAAAGGGAGGCTGAGGCTGTCATGGCTGTTACGGGGTGTGTCTTGTTGTCTCCCCAGAGCCTCATGCAGTCAGAGGGTGGGGACTTCTAGAGTTTGAGACTAACTCATGATCCACTAGGATTATGTGTTTTGGTAATGCTGGGATTATGGACTTTAGTACTGCTGGGATTATGGGTATGTGTACCTTCTCCAGCCTGGGGTGATAGCCTGAATGTATCATAAGAGAGACAGAGAAATAGACTCTCTCTATTGCCCTGGTTAGTTGGTTGCCTCTGTTGCAATTGTTGCTGTTCCACTGCCATGAACTGGATGCTCCCAGGTGAATATGGACTGAAACTTCTGGTAAGTGTGAACTAAATAAACCTTTCCTTCCTTCATTTTGGGTGTCAGGTATTTGTCTCAGCAATAAGAGAATAACTGAGGGAGAATTTGGTACCAGGAGTGGGGTCATAGCTGTGACTAATCTGACTATATGAATTACATGTTTTTGGGAATGGCTTATGGGAACAGACAGGAAAGGTTCAGAGAGGTCATCTACTTGTGAAGAGCTGAAGAAGCTTCAGCTGTTCTGTAGGGGAGATTCTGCTCAGAGCTCAGACCAGAAGACTGACAGAAGGCCCACGTGCAAAGACCAGGCTGGGAAGTTTCTTCTGTGAAGAAGGACTGCATTGGTTGTTGGACTCCAGATGATTTGTGCTATGGCTTGGCTGAAAGTCTGTCTGAATTTTGCTCATGTCCAGAAACTTTGCCTAGGACTGAGATTAAGCATGGCAGACTGATTAAACTTTCAAAAGATATAAAAAGATCTATCTATCTATCTATCTATCTATCTATTATTTTTCTATAATTTCATGGCTGGCTGAGCCTGCCCTGGGGCTGAGCACAGCATGTGGTGCTAGGGATCGAACCGTGGTCCCTGGGGTTGCCTAAGCTTTCCTAAGCAAGTGGTTTAGATCACTGAATCATCTTACTGACCCATAAAAAGATATTTGAAAGCAGTGAACTACTGGGGTGGTAACATGGTTGTTACTGGGTGCTTTTAGCCAGAATTATGTTCAAAATCAAGAGCAAAGAGCAAAGCAGGATGATTTAAAATGTTGTGTGTTTGGCCAGAAAGCAAACTCTAATAAAGCTGTGGGCTGCAAAGATAGAGCTGAAAGGATCTCCATTGCTGGGAGGGAACCAGAGAATCAAAAAGATGGCCTGAGGGCATCACAGGAGGTGGAAGCTCTCTACCCTTTGCAGCCTCAGAATTTGAAGGGAAAGAAACTTTGCCTTGGGAAGAAAGCTACAGAGACCCAAGTTCCAGAATGGCAGTAGTGGCCTCACTAGGTTCCAAAATGGGGCTGGCATGGAGAATTTGTTCCTTGGAATCAGGGTCAGAGTGTCCACTAATCCAGGCACTTGATCACTACAACCAAGAGAGAAGGAAGCCTGGCTACTGCTCCAGCTGGCAGCAGGCCTTGGCATCATCCACATGGTGTTGGTTTTAGGCGCATTCAGAATGCAGGAGTTGGGCCTGGCGGAATGGCTCAGTGGTCTAAAGCGCCTGCTTGGGAAAGCTTGGGTGGCTTCAGGGACCACGGTTCAATCCCCGGCACCACATGCTGTGCCAGCCCTCCCCTCAGGGCGCGGGCTGAGCCGGCCATAAAAATAAGTGAATAAACAAATAAAGGTTCTGAAACAAGAAAAAAAAAAAAAAAAAAAAAAAAAAAAAAAAAAAAAAAAAAAAGAATGCAGGAGTTGTTAAGTTAAGAAGGTTTCCATCTTGATTTTAGAAGAAGGCCTGGGAGGCCAGGCATTGTGTCCCTGAGAGGGTAGTGTGTGAAGCAGAGAGTGAGAAGCCTATTCAGTGGAAACCCCAGAAGTTTGGAAAAGCCAGGAACATGGATCATCTAAGGGAAACTGCAAGGAGGGAGCAAAGTTGGCCTAAGAGAGAAGCCATGGGAGCTATACCAGGAGCACCTTAGGGCGGAGCCATCTAAGGCCTTTGGAGCTCACAACTCAGCGCAGACTGCTTCAGATATGCCAGTTGGAACTATGGGATTTAATGTTTGTCCTGCTGGATTTTGGACTTGTGTTGGTCCTAATGCTTTGTATTCCCCTGTTGTTTGCAACTTTTGGAATGCTAATGTTTATTTTGGACCTTTGAATGTTGGATATGTTTAACTTTTCTATTGTACAGAGGCTCACAGTTGAGAGTTTGCCTTGGATCTTGGAGGAGACTTGGGACTTGGACTTTTCAGCAATGCTGAAACTGTTGGGACTTTGGCAACTCTTCAAGATGGACTGAAATGTCTTTTGCACAAAGGGATGTGCATGAGACTTTGGAGATCCAGGGGTGGAATGTTATGGTTTGTGTCTAGTTGGCCCTCCAAAGCCTTATGTAGTCATGGGGCAGGGACTTCTAGAGTTTGAGACTAACTCATGATCCACTGGGATTATATGACTGAGTAGTGATGGAATTACAGATCTTAGTACTGCTGGGATTATGGGCGTATGTACCTTCTCCAGCCTGGGGTGAAAGCCTGAATGTACTATAAGAGAGACAGAGAAACAGACTTTCTCTCTCTCTGATGCTCTCTGCTCCTGTTTGGCCGGTTGCCTCTGTCACTATTGTCACTGTCCCACCGCCATGAACTGGATGCTCTCTGCCCTGTTCCACTCAGCCTTGGGCCAGGTGATTATGGACTGAAACTTCCAGTAACTGTGAGCTGAATAAACCTTTCCTTCCTTCATTTTGGGTATTTGTCTCAGCAATGAGGGAAGAGTAACTGAGACAATGGCCTTTTGCCCAGGTGTGTGTGTGCGAGTTTGAAGAATATGCTTAGATATACCTGGGGAGCTGATTGGGGGTTCTCCCTGAGGCAGCAGAAAAGGTGAAAGGAAATTGCACCCTGGGCTGAGTTGGAGAAGGGAGGAGGTGGTCCTGGAAAATGGACTTTTGTCTCAAGGCTTCAGCCATATTAGATGACCACCATGATGATTTAGCAACTGATACTAGAGCCAGAGCCTATCACTTGGCATATCCTTCTTTATGGCTGTGTAGTACTCCACTGTATTTTTTTTTTAAAACATTCACCAGTTCCTGGGTACTTGGGTTGTTTCCAAGGTTATTACAAACTATGCCACCATAAACATGGGTGTGCATATGTCACTGTGATGTTTTTAATTCTTCTGAGAAGATATTCAGGAAGGGAATAGCTACATCAAACAGAACCTCTAATCTTATTTTTTTTAGGAATTTCTACACTGATTTCCATAGAGGTTGTCCGAGTCTACATCCCCACCCACAGGGGAGAACGTTCCTTTTGCCCCTCAGCCCTGCCAGCATTTGTTATTGGTTCCTTTCTTGGTAATGGCCACTCTGTTATCCACTCCTGGGGTAAGATGAAATCCCAGTGCTGTTTGAATTTGGAGACAAGTATCTAGTTTCAGTCTTCCACCTTCTGCATACAAATACCCAGTTTTTCCAGCACTGCATGTTAAAGAGGCTTTTTTTTTTTTTTTTGTAATGTTTGTTGTCCCTTTGTCAAAAATCCAGTGGCTCTAATTGTGTGGGCCTGTTTCTGCATCCTCTGCTTTTTCCAATTATCTTGCCCCTATTATCTGTATTTTTATTTTATTTTATTTTTTAAAATTTATTTTATTATTATTTTTTTCTTGTTTCAGAACCTTTGTTTGTTTATTCACTCATTTTTATGGCTGGCTCAGCCCACCCTGAGGGCAGGGCTGGCGCAGCATGTGGTGCTGGGGATTGAACCGCGGTCCCTGAAGCCGCCCAAGCTTTCCCAAGCAGGCGCTTTAGACCACTGAGCCATCCCACCGGGCCCCTTTATTTTATTTTAGTTTGCTCTCTTTCTCTCTTTTTCTGAGTTTCTCCTGTAAGAGAAACTGTGTGACACTTAACCTTCAGTTTCTGCTTCCTTTCACTTACCATTAGGGTCTCAAGGTGCATTCGTTTTCTATGCATGACTCATACTTATCCTTCTTTGTAGCCAAATAGTATTCCATTCTGTGGGAATACAATATTTCCTTTATTGTACTATAAGCGAGGGTACACATGTTGTTGTCATGTGATAACTGTGCCTCTCAGGAAGATACTTTGGAGGGGAATAGCTGGGTCACATGGAATTTTTTGTTTTAGGTTTTTTTTTTTAAAATATATTTGGTACAGGGTCTAACTACACAGCTCATACTCATAGTGATCCTCCTGTTTTCAGCCGACCCAGCACTGCGATTACAGGTGTGTGCCATGCCTGGCTTAAGTGGCCAGCCCAGTGTGCTCATGGCCTGTGGTGCAGGGGCCAGAAGCCTGGTCCCTGTGAGCTATCTCACTGGCCCTCCTCTCCAGCATTTGTTATTATTTGATTTTTTAAAATGTAGTTGGTATAGGGTTTATAGGGTCTCACTACGTAGATCAGACTAATAGTGATTCTCCTGTTCTCAGCCTCCGAAGCGCTGGGACTACAGGCGCGTGCCACCACGCCCAGCCTCACTCGCCATCTCAGCACCCCTCAGCGGGTGCAGCTGGCAGGGCAGGCCCGGGGATCTAAGTCCCAGCTCCTGCATCTGCCTAAGCAGGCGTTTTAATCCCACGAGTTATCTCCTTGGCCCTGTTACTTGATTTCTTGATGGCAGCCATTCTTTCTGGATTAAGATGGAATTCAGTGTTGCTGCTGCTTGCCCTTTCTGGTGGCCAAAAATGAGAACATTTTTCATGTTCTTATTTGCCACGTATATTTCTTTTCTTGTGAAGTTTTTAGTCATTGCAGTTGCCCATTTATTGATTGGGCCTTTTATGGGGGAGTCCTCAATTTTTTAAGACACATTCTCGAGGAGCCCTTTGTCTGAGCGAGTGCCGGCCCCGCGCCCTGCGCGCTGCCTTTCCCCTTGCTGGTTGCATGACTCGCTGTGCAGAGCCTTTTAATCTGCTGTGATTGCATCACTGATTCCTGGCTGTGTCACGTGTGCAGGTGGGTTTCTGCTCAGAAAGCCCTTGCTTAGGCCTGTGTGCTCAGCGGCTTTACTTACTTTATCTTCTAGCAGATCGTTTACGTTTTCCTATTTAGATCTCTAATCCATTTTCGTGCCTGACGAGCGATGCGGGCGATAGAGGCAGTCTGCTGCTGGTGGGCAGCCGCTTTCCCGGCGCCGTGTCTTACGGAGAGTAGCTCTGCTCCGGCAGGAGTTTTTGGGCCCCTTTTGGGGGCCACAGGTCTGCTTTATTGGTTTTGCTCTTGCTAATCACTCGCTTTCCTTTTTATCTCTGTAGCCTTATAGTGTTACTTGAAGTCTGGGAGCACGATGCCCGGCCTTGCTCTAAGCGTCTTCTGGTTCACTGTGAGTTCCAGCATAGGCTTCTCTCGTGCTGTGGGGAGTGCTGCTGGTACTTTGACTGGGACTGGGTTACATCTGTACATCAGCTTTGCAAGAAAGAACATTTTAGCTTTCTTCGTTCTGCTTATCTGGGTTCGGGAACTATCTTTCTGTTTTCTCAGTCTGCTTTTTCAGAGTAGTGTAGTTTACATTGTAGAGGTCTTTTACTCCCCTGATTAGGTTAATTCTTTTTTTGTCAGGATCGGGGTTCAAACTCACGACCTTGCACTTGCCAGGCAGACACTTTTGCCACAGAGCTATCTCCCCAGCCCCCAGGTTAATTCTTATTTAATCATTTTTAAATAAAAGTATATTTTGTTTGTTTGATACAGGGTCTCACCACACAGCTCAGACTCATAGCTGTCCTCTTGTCTCAGCTTCCCAAGTGCTGGGACTGCAGGTGTGCCTGGTGCTGGGGTTCTAACCTGGGTCCTTACATTTGGGAGGCAGATGGTTGGCCCTCTGAGCTACCTCCCTGGCCCCTTAAGGCCAGCCTTGAACTCACTTTATAGCCCAGACTGGCCTCCAACTTGCAACGATCCTCCTGCCTCAGCCTCCTATGTGCTGGAATTACAGATGTGTATCCTTATACCCCGCTATTCTTCCTTGATACTATTGTGAAAGGTTTTGTTTTCCTAATATCTTTCTTGTTAATTATTAGTGCCCAAGAATGCTATTGATTTTTGTGTGTTGACTTTGTATTCTGCCACTATTATTGGATTTTAGTTATTGATTCTAAGAATGTTTTGTTTTTTTGTTTGTGTTTGTGGAACCCGGGATTGAACTCAGGCCCTTGTGCTTGCTGGGCAAGTGCTTATTCTACTGAGCCAATTCCCCCCAGGCCCAATCCTAAGAGTCTTTGGGTGGAATTTCTTGAGTCCTTTACGTAGATGATCGTATCATCTGCAAATGGCGATCACGGGGCTGCAGTAGGTTCACAGAATGAGAGATAACAACAGAGAAACTTCCAGGATTTTCATGGACATGAGGCAGTGAATATTTTGACTTTATGCCCTGTATTTCTTTCTCTTGCCCAGTTGCTCTGGCTAATGTTTCAAGAACAATCCTGAATAGTAGTTGTGATCAAAGACATGTTTGTCTTATCCCTGATTTTATTTATTTTATTTTATTTTTTGTCTTTTTGAGACAGGGTCTCACTATGCAGCTCAGGCTGGCCTTGAAGCTGACTTTTGTAGCCCAGGCTGGTCCCAAACTCACACCGATTCTCCTGTCTCAGCCTCCCAAGTGCTGGGATTATAGGTGTGAGCCACCACACCCGGCTCTCTTATCCCTGATTTTAGAAGGAATGGTTCATCTTCTGTCCATTTAATATGATGCTGGCCATTCTGTTGGTCAGACTGAGATAAAGTCCTTCTATAGCATTTTCTTCAGGATTTAAAAAAAATCTTTCATGGCTGTTGGATTTGGCTAAAAGGCTCTGTGTAACAATTGGGGTGAGTGTATGATTTTGTCCTGTTCTTGTGCTGTTATTATCTCTGTTGACTGGTGCCTGGGGAACCATCCTTGTAGTCCTGAGATGAAGCCCACGTGGGGTGGCCTGTGATCTGTCTGATGATTTGTGGCAACCTGTTTGCCAGTATCTTAATTGAGGATTTTTGCCTCAATATTAAATAAAGATTATCCTGTAGGTTTCTTTTTTAGTCAGGCGCTTGTCCAGTTTGGGAATCACAGAATGGCAGTTTCCAGATGCCTTAGTTACTCTTCACTCATTGCTGACCACAAAATGAGGGAAGGAAAGGCTTGCGTAGCTCACAGTTACTGGAGGTTTCAGTCCGTACTTGGCCGGCTCCAAGGCAGAGAGGCGCGTGGCAGAGAGCAGCCGTTCAGGGTGGTGGGGCAACTGCAACAGGCGACTGGCCAACCAGGGCAACAGAGCATCAGAGAGAGTCTGTTTCTGTCTCTCTTATATTACATTCAGGCTCTCTGCCTCAGGCCACACCCATAATCCCAGCAGTACTAAAATCCATAATCTCGGGGATCATGAGTTAGTCTCAAACTCTAGAAGTCCCTGCCCCATGGCTGCATGAGGCTTTGTGGGGACAGCTAGACACAAACCATAACACCAGAATAACTATGGGCAGGCTCTTTCTCTTTTGGTTTCATTGAAAAGTTTGAGGAATATTAGCATTAACTCTTCTCTGTGGATAATTTTGGAGTCCACTGGGATCTGGGATTTTCTTACTTGGTAATTAAAAAGAATACTTTTTCAGGCTTGTTACCTAATATTGGATTATATAGAGTTGTTATGTCTTCTTGGTTTAGCTTTGGCAAGTTATATGGATTCATGAATATTTCCATTTCTTCTCAATCCTCTGTTTTATTAGAATATAGGTTCTCACAGTAATTACTAATAATCTTTTGGATTTCAGTAGAATTTTGATTTTGTTTCCTTTTTCCTTCCTTCCTTCCTTCCTTCCTCCTGCCCTCCCTCCCTCCCACCCTCCTTCCTGGCCACCCGCCCGCCTGCCTTTTTGGTATTTTGAGACAAGTACTTTCATATGGACTTCAGGCTGGCTTTCGACTCCATGGAGTCCAGCCTGGCCCTGGTGACTCTCCCAAACACTGGGATACAGGCATGGATGTGTCACCACGCCCAGTCCCTTTCCCATTTGCAATGGCTTGGGCCTTTTCTTTCCGTTTGAGGGGTAAGATTGGTTGAGGGTTTTTTAATTTTGTTTATTCTTTCAAAGAACCAACTTCTCATGTTCATTGATTCTTTGTGTTGTTTTTATGGTGACAATTTTATTAATCTCTTTCTCTTCCGCTTTTTATCATTTCCCCCTATTTGCCCCAGGCTGTGTCTTTGCCCACATTGGCGGGTAGGAAAGCAACCAGCTCAGGTCCGTGGTTGCTGTAGGCAGCAGGGCAAGGGTTCAAGCACTTAACTGCCCGCAGGCACCTTCAGACCAGGCTGTCCCCAAGCACAGCACATGCCAGGCCTGGTCTCATGGTGGGTGCTGCCCATGTCCTTCTCAGACTGAGTTGAAACTTCTCTGCGTTCTCTTTTCAGCCCATTTCCTGTCTGCAGCGGTCTCTGGAAGCTGTCACCCATCCAGTCACCGAGGGTGGGTAAGACCTAGAGTCAGGAAATGAAGTTAGGGTTTGGTAGTTCTGAGCCCCAGCTTCGGGGTGAGGGTTAGGGTTCCAGAAATGGCACCTGCTTGGGCACTCTTTGGTGATTCTCGATTGACTCCTTCTTTGGCTGTTGGAGGGAGTCCTCTCAGAGAAAAAGATCCCACGGACTGCCCCGTACACGGAGGCCATGGGCTCCACTGTCCTTTCTCTCTGGAACTCCCAGCCCTGCACGCTCACCGTTTTCTGAGGAGCCTGACTCCCAACCCTACAAACCTGTGAAGGCGCGGAAGTGAGTCCAAAGTGTTTCTAGTTTTCTGCTCTGCACTGTAGCCCCTTTCCAACTCTTCTCTACGTTCTAACTTTTCTTGTTGGTGCCTTCCTGATTCCTTGTGGTTTACTTCTCATTTGTTTACTTGCGAAGTTGTTATTTTCCAGTGTTTGGGTTCTGCCTCTCCAGTCGCCACTCTGCCATTTTCTTTTTCTCAGAAGTACAAGTTCTGTTGTTGATAAGCCATTTCGTCTGCGATAGCTTATCATGGCAGATTGAAGAGGCTAAGACGGGGTAATATAGCAGAATGTTTTAACTTTAGGATATGCAAGCTAAGGTTTTTATTTTTATTTTTATTTTTTTGTCTTTTTGAGACAGGGTCTCACTGTGCAGTTCAGGCTGGCCTTGAGCTCACTTTTGTAGCCCAGGCTGGTCTCGAACTTGCACCAATCCTCCTGCCTCAGCCTCTCGAGTGCTGGGATTACAGGCGTGAGCCACCATGCCCGGCTTCTAGAGAGTGTAGGCAGAGTTTAGGCACATCCTGGCCATGGGTGAGGCCACGGGACAGGTAGTCTTGTGCCTTAGGCAGAGAAGGTCCAACGTGCCCATGATTGAAACCTTCAAAGAAAGGCACAGGAATAATGCATCGGGTAGAGTAGAAGTGAATTTTCTGGAATAAAGAAGAGATAAAATTTACCACATAGTAGGAAAAAATGAATCTAGGAAGATTACCATAGAGAGATATCCCATGAAGCCCAAAGGTAACATATCAAGCAAAATGTCGAAGCCATGTGGAACGGAGGAAATCAGGTTTTCTGGGTTCTTTACAGCGATACTGCGGGTCACAAGAAGGTGGTGTCATATTTAAGAGATCTTTAAAGAAGAAAAAAAAGCATTGCCCAAGAAATGCATAGCCAGCCAAGTTACCGTTCAATATTCACCTTTCCTTTTGTACCAGGAGTCAAACTCAGGACCTAGTGCTTGCCAGGCAGGCACTGTGCCATGGAGCTATGTCCTTGGCCTTTACGGTGACTCTGGAGCACACAAAGCTTCAGGGAATATTCTTAGTTAGCATGCCTGCCAGCGAAGGAGTACAGGATATGCCTGTATTTACTTGCTCAGCTGGGACTTGGAGTCGAACCTATTTCTGTCACAGATCATACAACCGGGCAAGCGGTAATTCTAAATAAGCTCACGTCCGCAGAACAGCTTGCTGTCGATGGAGTTACGTGCAAAGCTGAAAGGTTTTATTCTGTAACTCAACCAATCTGATCTTCAGAGTTTTGCACATTTGAGATTTAGAAAGTGTAGCTGGGAAGGTGACTCTATATTAGACTCTGTGTGTGTATGTGACAAGATTCCACCTGTTACTGTCTAAGGGAGGAATGTGCTATCTCAGGGGCTGGGGCTGGCAGGAGAGGTCCGAGTAGAGCTGATCATTTCCCAGAGGACTCAAGCGTGAAGCAGGTTTCTGGCACAGGGACTGTCACTTCATTTTATAGTCTAAGATTCTGCAGTGAGACCGACTGGGGTAGAGGCGAGCTAACAAAGAGGGGTGAACGGGAGGTTCCAGAATCCTCATCTGCCACTTGCTATGAGTCTGCTGAAATTTTGTTTTATTTATTTATTTTTTTTTTGTGGGGCTAGGGTTCAAACTCATGACCTTGCACTTGCCAGGCATGCACTTGTGCCATGGCACTGTCTGCCCAGCCAGTCTGCTGATATTTTAAAGTGCAAGACTACCTGTCCCACGGCCTCACCCATGGCCAGGATGTGCGTATATGCGGGCCTAAATCATCCAAGACAGATGGAACGAAGCTGGTTACACTCTTAGCACCCTGATCTCATTCTAAAATAAATTGAAAGGAGTTGGGGAGACAGCTCAGTGGCATAAGTGCCTGCCTGGCAAGCACAAGGTCCTGAGCTCAATTCCTGGTACCAAAACAAAACTAAAAATAAAATAAGTGAAAGGAGCCAGTAAGAGAGAGGCGTCCTTGCGGTTCCAGGGACCGGAGGCACTGAGGCCCCTCCGTATAAGTCTGAGCGCTGTGGCACGAAGCCCACGTGCAGGCGCCTGGCTCGGAGCAGCCTAGCTGGGGACAGAGCCACTTCAGGTGCCGGGCAGCTGGCACTGGCAGTGCAGAGAGCTGGGCCCTTTGCTGAGCACTGATAAGTCAGGTTGACGGCGGCGAGGGAAGGCGGCGGAGGGTGGAGGGCATCAGGCAACGCCTGATTTGATGAGTAGGAGCTGGCCAGGGGTGGGCAGGGAGCCTTTCGGTGCCCACTGGTGCCCCCTGCCACGTGTCAATGACCTCGTCTTGTGCATGGGATTCCCGTGTGCTATTGCGTTGCTCTTTCTGGCCCTTTACAAATCATTTACTTACTTATTTGTGCTGAGGATCAAGCCAGGACCTTGTGTGTGCCAGCGATGTGCTCTTTCACTGGGTGACGGTCCTTTAAAACATTTTGGAAGTACTCACTCTGCGTGCTTGGGAGCAACTGCCAGCACTTTATGGGTCCAGCTGATCGAGTTCTTTCTCCATAACCACTTCACAGAGTCACTCAAGCTGTGGCTGCTGTCACCCTCTCTACCCATTCTGCACCATGCAGCCTGGGAGGTGGCCGGGTTTGGGCCTGCTGGTGAGGTCCAGCCTTGAAGCACCCTGGCCCACTTGCAAACTCAAGCAAACACCTAGAGCAAAGTACATGGGACCGGGGCAGAGGACGGTGGTGCCATGGGGTCAGGGCCAGGCCCTTCCAACATTGATTGCTCCTCAGCTCAAAGAAAAAAGAAACTTGTTTTGGAAGAGTCAGAAAATAAAGATAAGCACAGCAAGAGGAACAGAAATATCACCATGCAGAGGGAAGCGGTGTCAGTGTTCCGGTCTGGTGTTACCTAGCTGGTCTCCCGGAAGCCTGGGAGTCCGCAGAGCTGATTCTCACATGCCACAAACACGACTTAGCATTGAGCTGAGGAAGTAGGGAAGGTTCTATGATATAAAATCTGCAATAAATAGTCATGCAGGCCACCTAGGGACAGGTGATGATTTTGTGGAGGCCACTGGTGTGTGGACATGTGTCGCCTGGTCAGCCTCCAATACGTGCTCTCCTGCTGTGGCTGGTCTGAAGCCTGGAGCCCTGCAGAGAGGAAAGCCCTGGCCAGCCTTTTGGCAGGTGTGTGTTTTTATTCCTGATGTCCAGTAACTACCTCCTAGTAGAAATGCCTTTGAATAAGTGACGGGATAACAGTACTGAGCGCTATCTGCTCTGTCCCCAAGCCCACAATATTCTACATCCTTTAGTCTGTCTCAGGCCAGCAGCTCATGACTTTAGAGAACTCAGAAATGTGGATAAAATGCACAGGTGTGTTTAGTCTTTCAGTGGAAACTCAAGACAAAGAGGGGTCTTTTTTTTTTTTTTTTTTTCAGTACCAGGGATTGAACTCAGGCCCTTGCGCTTGCCGGGCAAGTGCTTATTCTACTGAGCTATCTCCTCAGCCCACAAAGAGGAATCTTGATGGTTCTCTGTGCCAGCTTCTAAACAAGGATCTCAGACAAGCTGGGTGGGGAAAGGGAAGAGAACCAGGGGGATAAAAAGTGTCTGTCTCTGCTAACCCAGGGCTCCGCCCAGGGTCACTGCCCTATCTGTGACAGATAAGCAGATTTGGGACTCCGAAGGCAGAGAGGACCTGTGCTCCTTCATTAGCAAGGCAATTGATTCCTGGGTATTAACTTTCTACATATCCACTACATAAAGCAGTCTTATTCTGCTGCTGCTCAGATGACATTCACATAGAATTAGCCATTTCATTTAATTTACTTAGAATTAGTCATTCTGAAGGGAACACTTCCTTCTAGACTGAGCACACACAAGTGTGCAAACACCATCTTGATCTAGATCCCAAACATGGACTCGCCCCGGCCTGGGAGCCCTGAGCCTTTCCGTGTGTGCCAGCGGTCCCCACTCACGGTCCTCTCGTTCCACATCGGTGTTCTGGAAATAGCTCTGCCACTCACAGATACCCTGGGGGCTTGTGCTGTTGCCACCAGCGAGGTGGTCACGAGGGGCCTCGGTTCTCCTTGTTTCCTCCAGCGTGGGAAACCCCACCGACCTGGGACTTTTCTACCCCATAGACTTGCTTTGATCGCGCGCTTCTGGCTTTGCATAGCTAAGATAAGCTGGGGCCTGGCCTCATCTGCTTCCTGGGCTCCCGGCTTCGCGTCCCCTTAGGACTGACTTCTCACTCTCCCGGGGGGCTTGCGTGGGAAGCCTTGAGCTTATTTTCAGTGCGAGCCAGGCAGAGACGTGAAAGCCGCCTAAGTTTTCTCCACGTTTCCTGCACATCGCTCACTCCGCCTTCAGCCTGCTTGGAAGGAAACCACTTGAGCAATTTACGCGGAGATGGCCCTGCGACCTCCTTTGGCCTGTCACAAGCCTGGACCTTGTTGCCGGGGATAACGGGTGCTTCCGCACGGCTTGAGCAGAGCTACGTGCTGCCTGGCCTGGCCAAGAAGCCCTGGGGCTTGGAGTGGGCATGGGTGTGGGGGAGGGCAAAGAAGTCTGGGAGGTTTGGCTTGCAGTGGTCAACACACGGGGCCCAGCAGTTACGTAAAAGCTGCAGGTTATTGGTATAAACAGACGCTTATTCTTAAATTTCCCACATTCTTTTAAACACTTGTATTTAATGAAAACCTTCCCAATGTTTTTGTTGCTACAGCAAATCTATTCTTTAATCCTATTTTCTGTTCAGCTGTCACCGGGTCCCAGGCTGCTGTGTGTGTGATGTGTGTGCACGTACACATGTGTCTGTTGACCAGGTCGCTACGCTACGCTCCATATCCTGGGTATTTTCCTTATTGATTGTTTAAGGTGAAATTTATGGAATATTCAATGGGTTAATTAAATTAATTGTTTGACCATTTGCCAATGTTCTTGCCATGTTCTTGAGGGTCACAACAAATATTAGTAGTACATGTTTGATCACAGACTATATAAAGTCAGCCAAGGTTTATGGTTAAATCAAGGAACAAGAAGTTGGCAGGTAGGCACAAAGGTTGTGGAAAAGAGGAATAGGACCGAGGGTCTGGGTCATGAGGTCCCAGAAGGTACACCACACCTTCATACGTGTGCAGAGAACTCTGGCTACATGGAAATGCACAGAGGATGCTTCTGGAATAAGGCCTTTGGCCACATTTGAATTGCTATAGCTTGTTAGTAATCGCAGATTGTAGAGCCGCACTTGTCAGAAATGTTGGCCGGTCAGCTTTTCCCTGACCCCCACTTCTTTCTTTCTGTTTAAACATTTTAAAAGGGAAAGTTTTATTTTATTTTATTTATTTATTTATTTATTTTTTCTTTTCTATTCTTTCATTGTTTAAATTTAACAATGGTTATATTACATATTTTCATCATCGGATCAGTTTAGATTAATACATATAGGTATATAAGATTGATCAAACAACTAAACATTAACCTTTCTAAATCCACATTACTTTTTTTTTTTTT